>JAAAKG020010247.1:0-21073 GCA_010014905.2 Druon quercuslanigerum
ATAATAAAATTGCCAAAAATTAAAAATACCTAATTGGAAAATTCCCAAATAATAAAATTCTCGAATAATAAAATTTCCGAAATATAGCATTCCCGAATAATAAAATTCCCGCATTGGAAGATTGCCGAAAATTAAAATCCCAAATTATAAAATTCCCGAATCGGAAAATTGCTGAATATTAAAATTCGCGAATAATAAAATTGCGGAATTGAAACATTCCTGAATAATGAAAATCCCGAATTGAATATGGAAAATTCACAAATTATAAAATTCCCGAATTGGAAAATTGCCGAATATTAAAATTCGCGAATAATATAATTGCCGAAAATTAAAAATACCGAATTGGAAAATTCCCGAATAATAAAATTCTTGAATAATAAAATTCCCAAATTATAAAATTTTCGAACTGGAAAATCCCTAAGTAATAATATTCCCGAATATTATAATTCCCGACTTGGAATTTTCCCGAATAATGAAAATCCTGAAATTAATTTGAAAAATTCTCAAATTATAAAATTTCCGAATTGGAAAATCCCTAAATAATAAGATTCTCGAATATTATAATTCCCGAATTGGAATTTTCCCGAATAATGAAAATCCTTAAATGTATTTTTAAAATTCACAAATTTTAAAATTCCCGAACTGGAAAATTGCCAAATATTAAAATTCGCTAAAAATAAAATTGCCGAAATTAAAAATACCGAATTGGAAAGTTCCCGAATAATAAAATTCCCAAATTATAAAATTTCCGAATCATTCAGGACTTTAACAATTCATGAAATTTCTAGGTCGGTTGTTTGAGACGAGTAAAAAATCCCGAAAAATAAAATTCTCGAATAATAAAATCTCCGAATTATAAAATTTCGGAATCGGAAATTTCCCGAATGATAAAATTCGCGACAGAAAATTCCTGAATTATAAAAGATCCAAATTGGAAAATTCCCGAATTTCAACAATTACAATTTTTATAGATATATTTAATTCATTTCAAACACAATAATGACATTTTATTTCATTAAATTATTTTCAATGTTTCAAATTCCGAAAATTATTGTTTGAATTTAATATAACAAAAATTTGTAATAAAATATTTCTGAACGAAGAATTTTTTAATGTACATAGTATTTAATAAAATACAGAAAGCGTTTGCAAAAATCGAATTTCAAATTTACATATATATTTTTTTGAAAATCGATATAAGGTACGATAAAAAAGGGTGATTTTTTTTGGGTTCGAGGGGCAAAATTGGTCAAATTTAACTTAATAGTTTCAAGATAAATTCTCAGTTTTTAAACTTGAAAATTGAATTTTTACACACCTAAATTTTACCAAATTGGCCCCTCAAACCCCCTAAAAAAATTATTTTTATTCTACATCCAAGCAATAATTTTCGAAACATTAAAAATAATTTTAAAAAAATTCATTATTGCGTTTGCAATCAATAAAACATATGTATACAAAAATTGTAATTGTTTACATTCGGGAATTTGTCACGGATATTTTATAATTCGGAAATTTTCTGCCAGGAATTTTATTATTCCGGAATTTTCTAATTCCGAAAATATTATAAACTGTCGTGAATTTTATTATTAGGGAATTTTATCATTCGAAAAATTTTATTATTCAAGAATTTTATTATTTGGGAATTTACCAATTCGGTATTTTTAATTTTTGGCAATTTAATTACTCGCGAATTTTAATAATCGTGAATTTTCCAATTTGGTATTTTTGGGCAATTTTATAATTCGTGATTTTTTTTATTCGCACATTTTCCGACTCGGGAATTTTTCTCTGCCTGGAATTTTATTTTTCCGGATTTTTCAGACGTTCCGAATGTTTTATAATTCGCTAAATTATGCACAAGAATTTTACTATTCGGGAATTTTCCAATTTAGGATTTTAATAAATCAGCAATTTTCAAATCTCGGGAACTTTATTTTTCGAATTTGTTTAAATATTCCCTTTATAAATGTTGAGTTTCTTTTGCACCAAGCTACCCGTGGGAAGAATAAAATAAAAAAAAATAAAATAAAAAAAATAAAATAAAATAAAATAAAATGAAATAAAATTTTGAATGGACTTTCAAAATTCCTTTAAAATCATTTTAAGATGCCCTAAAATCTTTAAAATCCCCTGATTGAAATGCCTTCTTGAAAAACTCCTTAAGTTTTTAGAACATTTAAAATATAAAGAGACTTCTTATAATCTTAAAAAATATTGTTATTTCTTTTGACATCCAATAAATCTCATAAATATTTGTAAAAAATAATAAAATCCCTTTAAATTTGAAATCCTTTAAAAACTTAAATTTTCTTAATTTCCTCAAATTTCTTGAATCTTAGCGTCCCTAATAGAAAAAGTTCAGTACAGCAGCCACGAATATGATTTGTTCAAAAAGCAAGAAGAGTTTTAACCTGTCAGTCTTTCTCACGTTATTCTCGGTTTCGAGGGTTTCGTAGGGTTGAAATTGGAAGAATAATTTGAAAGGAGGTGAACTTCGGTACTCTAGAAATTTTGATTTCCGAGTCTGCATTCATAATTTGTCGTGGAAATCTTCTCTAAGTTTTGCAAAAGTTATAGTGCATCCGAAACTTGGATTTACTTCTTGGACTCACTTAAGAGATCGAAAATAGTGTAAATAGTGCCACAAATTGGAAAAAAATTGAATTTTATTTTTGAAAAAATATCTTTCACCTTTGATCCGCTGGGAATCGAACGACAGGTCTAACGATTGCCGGTCGAGTGCTCTTACCACTAAGCTACTGCAGAGATTAAAATTCATTTTTTTTACATATATACCAAACAGCAAGCTTTTCTGTAATATCAGTAATCAGATTTAAGAAATCGGTATTATTATTGGGACAGATGAAGATTTTAATCACATTATGTGTAAATAAAAAACCATAATATCGATCTAAGATAACCCTCAACTTCGTTTTTCGAAAATTTTATTTGTCTAAAAACATCTTTCTCCTTCGAGCTGCTGGGAATCGAACCACAAGTCTACCGATTGCCGGTCGGCTGCTCTTACCACTAAGCTACTCGAGAGGCGAAAAGAAAAAAATTTGTTAACAGACATTCCAAACAGAAGGTTTTCTGTAATATCAGTAATAAAGGTATAAGAAATTTTTATTATCATCGGGGATTGTAATAGCCAGTCAGAGAATGAAACTAATCACATTACTTCCGGTGCTCTTACCACTAAGCTACTGGAGATCGATTAAAGAATCTTTTTTTTTTTTACAGATATGCAAAACGGCCAGGCTGACTGTTATATCAATTTGGCATATGATTAAAACAAAAGATTCCTCTTTCGATCTCTTCAGTAGCTTATTGGTAGGAGAGCCCCAAACGGCAATAGGCAGAACTGTGGGTCGATTCCCAGCGGAGAAAAGGAGAAAGACTTTTTTTTTAAATATAAAATTCAATATTTTAAATTTAGAAATACGAAAAATTCTGAATTTTTGAGGTATCTTCGACCGATAGTGTGAATTTCTATTTTTCACGTAATGTAATTAGTATCTTTGCCTGGTCGGTTATTCTCATCCCCGATAATATTTTTTTAGTATGAAAAATAAATTACAATGTTTATTTAAAAATTTTTTTTTGTCTATAAATTATCGAAATTCTTATTTATTTATCACTTTTCCACTTAAATTTTTTTAATGGTCTTAAAGGTCCTAATAATGGATTTAATAGAACACTATTAAATTTTTGGTCAAAGCTTAATCTTTTCAGGATTAAAATTTTACAATTTGGTACAATTTCAGTAAAAAAATTTTCTTTCTTTACTAACAAAAAATTAATATTTCTGGATTAAAAACAAATTTTTTTAAAAATTCGCATTCCTAAGTTAAAAATTCTGTTGATATTGTAGAAAAATTGTAGTTCCACTTCAAAAATTTAATAATTTTGTAAAAAATTTAACTTTTTGGTTGAAAATATACTGATTTTTTTCAAAATTTATTGTAAATAAAAATTTATATTTTGATTGAAGATTCATAATTTTAGTTCCAAATTCTTTTTTTCAATTACAGTGATCTTTTAACTAAAAATTTAACTGTTTGGTTGTAAATTAACTGCTTTAAAAAAAATGCATATTATTAGATTAAAAATTTAACTTTTTCATAGAAAATTCTTCTTTCTGGCTTGAAAATTCAACTATTTGGTACAAAATTGAACTTTTAGGCAGAAACTTGTTTTTTTATTAAAAATAAATTCTGCTGAATGAAAACTTATTTACTTCATTACTAGTTAAAAAAATGATATTTCTTGGTTTAAAAAATGAAATATTTAATTAAAAATTTTGGAAAAGAATAAAATATAAACTGGGAAATAATCGAATAAAATTTAGACCCCCCACGAATTTTAAACTAAAACGAATAATTTTCAACCAAAAATGGAAAAGCTACATTCACAAATAAAAAATTCTAATCTTAAATAACATAACAATAATATAAACAAAATGATTATATTTTCTACCACGAAGATGAATTTTCAAACAAAATAGTTTTATTTTAACATTATTTCAACTTTTAACCAAAGAGTTAAGTATTTAACTAAAATGATGAATCTTCGATATAAAAACGATTTAACAAAAGTATTTTAATTTTTAACCAAAAAATACAGATTTTTAACAAATAATGTAATAGTAGATATTTTAACAAAAAAATATGAAATTTCTTCAAAACAGACAAATTTTCCACAAAGTAAATATATTTTCAAAAACATAATTTAATTTTTGAAATAAAGAATACCCAGTTCAATAAAACTTTTAACCAAAAATAGATTAGTTAAAGTTTTTTATTAAAAATCTAATTCAAAACCAAGAAAAGGATAGATTGTCAGCAAAATAGTTAAATTTTCTGCTGGAATAGTCGAATTTTTGTTAAAAAAAATTTATTTTCAAAAATCAGTTACATTTACAATCAGAGATAAATTTTCAATTAAAATAATGAATCTTCAACTGAAAAAAAAAATTTTAAACAGGAAATATATTGCTACCAAAAAAAAAAAGTTTTTTTAATTCAAAAAGACGAATTTTTAACTAAAAAGGATGAGTTTTGAACAAAATTGATATCTTCTCTACAAAATAGTTAACAATTAATTTTCAGTCAAACAGTTGCCTTTTTATTCTAGAAATATGAAACTTCTCTTAAAACAGACGAATTTTTAATTTTAGAAAATCTAAAAAAAAGGTGAATTTTCATCCAGAAAAAATAGATGGATTGCTAAAAAATAAAACTTAAAAAAATAGTTACATTTTTATGCAAAGAAAGATTCTAGCTCACTTTCTAACACAAAAATAATAATTGTAAACAATCAGTTAATTTTTAGTAAAATCATCCAATTTTTAAACAAAAATAATTATTTTTTAACAAGATTCATAAATTTTCAAAAAAAGAGTTGCATTTTTGACGAAGAAAAATAAAAATTCTACTAAAAGGGGTAAACTCTTAATTGAAAAAGACAAATTAAAAAAAAAGTGAAATTTTTATCCAAAAACATTTCTATTGACTTTATAATAAAAAATTATGAATTTAAAACAAAATCTGAATTTTATGTAAAGTAGTTGCAATATTTATGCTAAAAAAGATGAACGTTAAATAAAATTTTTAAACTTTTAGAAAAAAAAAGTTTTCATCCCGAAAAGATTTTAGTTTGCTTATCAGCAGCAAAGTATGAATTTTAAACAAAAGGCTAATGTCATAAAAAAATTTTTATAATTGCGGAATACTTTCAAATTTTGAGAAGAACAAACATTTTTCCGCTTACGAACTCTTTCTTTTAAACCTATGGTTGCGGAAGGTAATATCCCGAAGAGTTAAAAAAAATTTAGAATTTCGGAATGCAACTAAATTTAGAAAAAAAAATTTCCCTCTTTAAAATTTGTAAACAAATTTGAACCCATGGTTGGCGGAAGTTAAAAAGGAGTTTAAAAAATTAGAATTGTGGAATGTAACCAAATTAGAAAAAAAAACAAAATTTTTACCTATTTAAAATTAACAAAAAATTTGGAACCTGTGGTTGTCGGAAGTTAAAAAGGAGTTTACAAAAAATTTATAATTGCGGAATGCAACCAAAATTGGAGAAAAAAAAACATTTTTCCACTCTCGAACATAAAGAAAAATTTCGAATGGAACCCAACAACTCTTCTTTTTGAACCTATGGTTTTTGGAAGGTAATATCCCAAGGAGTTAAAAAAAATTTAGAATTGCGGAATTCAACAAAAATTAAAAAAAAAAAACATTTTTTTCACTCTTTATAATTATCAAATAATTTTGAACCTATGGTTGTCAGAAGTTAAAAAGTAGTTTTAAAAAAATTTATAATTGCGGAATGCCACCAAAATTAGTGAAAAAAAAACATTTTTCCGCTCTCGAAAATAATGAAAAATTTCGAATGGAACCCAACAACTCTTCTTTTTGAACCTATGGTTTTCGAAAGGTAATATCCCAAGGAGTTAAACAAAATTTTAGAATTGCGGAATACAACAAAAATTCAAACAAAAAATTTTTTTACCTCTTAAAATTAACAAAAAATTTGGAACCTATGGTTGTCGGAAGTTAAAAAGGAGTTTACAAAAACTTTAGAATTGCGGAATGCAACCGAAATTGGAGAAAAATAAACATTTTCACACCCTCGAAAATAAAGAAAAATTTCTAATGGAACCCAACAACTCTTCCTTTGGAACCTATGGTTGTCAGAAGGTAATATCCCAAGGAGTTAAAAAAAAATTTAGAATTGCGGAATGCAACCAAAATTGAAAAAAACAACATTTTTTTCACTATTTAAAATTATCAAATAATTTTGAACCTACGGTTTTCAGAAGTTAAAAAGTAGTTTTAAAAAAGTTTAGAATTGCGGAAAGCCACCGAAATTGTAGAAAAATAAACATTTTTCCACTCTCGAAAATATAGAAAAATTTCCAATGGAACCCAACAACTCTTCCTTTTCAACCTGTGAATGTCGGAAGGTAATATGCCAAGGAGTTAAACAAAATTTTAGAATTGCGGAATACAAACAAAATTGGAAAAAAAACATTTTTTTCACTCTTTAAAATTAACAAATAATTTTGAACCCATGGTTGTTAGAAATTAAAAAGTAGTTTTAAAAAATTTTAAATTGCGGAATGCAACCAAAATTGAGAAAAAACAACATTTTTTTCACTCTTTAAAATTATCAAATAATTTTGAACCTATGGTTGTCAGAAGTTAAAAAGTAGTTTAAAAAAAATTTAGAATTGCGGAATGCAACCAAAATTGGAGGAAAAAAACAACATTTTTCCATTCTCGAAAATAAAGAAAAATTTCGAATGGAACCCAACAACTCTTTCATTTGAACGTATGATTGTCGGAAGTTAATATCCCAAGGATTTAAAAAAATTTAGAATTGCGGAATGCAACAAAAATTGGAGTAAAGTAAACATTTTTCCAGTCAAAAAAAAATTTCGAATGGAACCCAACAACTCTTTCTTTTGAACGTATAACTGTCAGAAGGTAATATCCCAAGGAGTTTAAAAAAATTTATAATTGCGGAATGCAACCAAAATTAAAAAAAAAAATTTGTTACTCAAAGAAGAATTTCGAATGGAACCCAACAACTCTTCCTTTTGAACCTGTGGTTGTCGGAAGGTAATATCCCAAGGAGTTAAACAAAAGTTTAGAAATGCGGAATGCAACCAAAATTGAAAAGAAAACATTTATTTCACTCTTTAAAATAAACAAAATATTTTGAACCCATGGTTGTCGGAAGTTAAAAAGGAGTTTAAAAAAAATTAAGAATTGCGGAATGCAACCAAAATTGGAGAAAAAAAAACATTTTTTTCACTCTTTAAAATTATCAAATAATGTCGAACCTATGGTTGTCAGAAGTTAAAAAGTAGTTTTTAAAAAATTTAGAATTGCAGAATGGCACCAAAACTGGAGAAAAAAAACATTTTTCCACTCTCGAAAATAAAGAAAAATTTTGAATTGAACCCAAAAACTTCCTGTTGAACCTATGGTTGTCGGAAGTTAATATCCCAAGGAGTTAAAAATAAAATTTAGAATTGCGGAATGCAACCAAAATTTAAAAAAAAAAAACTTTTTTTTCAGTCTTTAAAATTATCAAATAATTTTGAACCTATGGTTGTTAGAAGTTAAAAAGTAGTTTAAAAAAAATTTAGAATTGCGGAATGCCACCAAAATTGGAGAAAAATAAAAACTTTTCCACTCTCGAACATGAAGAAAAATTACGAATGGAACCCAAAAACTCTTCCTTTTAAACCTATGATTGTCGGAAGGTCCCGAGGACTTAAAAATTTTTAGAATTGCGGAATGAAACCAAAATTGGAATAAAACATTTTTCTAGTCAAAGAAAAATTTGGAATGGAACCCAATAACTCTTCCTTTTGAACCTATGGCTGTCGGAAGTTAATAAATAATATAAAAAAAAACTTTTTTTCACTCTTCAAAATTATTAAATAATTTTGAACCTATGGTTGTCAGAAGTCAAATTAGTAGTTTTAAAAAATTTAGAATTGCGGAATGCAACGAAAATTGAAAAAAAATAAACATTTTTCCAGTCAAAGAAAAATTTCAAATGGAACCCAATAACTATACCTGTTGAACCTATGATTGTCGGAAGTTACCATAATATCCCAAGGAGTTAAACAAAATTTAGAATTGCGGAATGCAACCAAAATTGGGGAAAATAAACTTTTTTTTTCACTCTTTAAAATTAAAAAAAAAAAACAAAATGTTAAATAGTTAAAATTATTTAACAAACGCTTTTCCTTCATGTAATTTTATGCATTGTGATATCTTATTATATATGAAGAAAAGGATAGTTTTGTTTTTGAAGACGTAGTCATTAATGCGATAATTGACAATTGCTTCAGACATTTTTGCACACGCTGACATTTTATGCTGATAAAATATTTAATGTATGATCCACTCAGTGCTAATAGTGTTAAAATAAGTAATTTTTATATTTTTGTTATAACGGTTCAATAACTATTAAATATTTATTTTTTCTTAAAACTAATTGTTCAAAATAAAAAATCTTTCCAAATGTTCCCATGAATCTGAGATTTTTTTTATTTATATAAAAACCTATGGAAATTCTTAAAAAGCTTTTAAAATTTGTTTTGAATTCTTTTTTTGAAAAAGTACTCCAACTTTTATCCAAGTAATGCAATATTCGCAAAAAAATATTTTTATTTTTATTTAAAATAAGTTTCTTTATTTCAAAAATGAATAATTTTGAAATAAATTTGGAATTCTCAACAAAACAGGTGAATTTAAAAAAAAAATCAATTTTCAACCAATAATAGTTTTATTAAAGCAGAAAAGAATAATTTTCCACATAATTTGGTTACTTTCCAAGCAAATAAATTAATTTTTGCCTAAAAAAATTAATTTTAAATAAAAAAGTTAAGGTATAAACAAAAAAAAGATGAATTTTTAACAAAAACTATGAATTTGAAACCTAAAAATGAACCTTTATCTGAAATAGTTCAATTTCTAAAATAAAACATGAATTAATTTCTACAATAGATACGAATTTTCAAAAAAATGCACAGATTTTTAGTAAAAAAATTTAATTTGTTAACCGAAAATTAAATAGTTTAATTTTCTGTTAAAAATAAATTAATGTTCAACCATAAAGATGAATGATCAACTTAAATGTTGGATTATTTAACAGGACAAGTTAAATTTTCATTTAAAAAATTAATTTTTAACGCAGCAAAAACGACTTTTTAATAAATAGTACAATTTTCAATCAAATAAATGAATTTGACAAATATTTCATTAAAAAATATATTAATTTTAAATTAAAAAGAGTTGGTATAATTAAAAAAGAGAGTTTTAACAACATTTGAAATTTTCAACCAAACAGTTAAATTCTATTTATTATTAATTTCTTACAAAAAACACGATTTTTTAAAAAGAAAATACATGCATTTTGAATAAAAGGAACCCTTTTTTAACCAATAATGGTTTAGTTAATAAATAATTTTCAACCAAAAAGAAAATTTTTAATGTAAAGAATTTAATTTTCAACAAAAAAAAACATGATTTTTAACAAATTGCAGCTGAATGCAAGCAGAAAAGAATAATTTTAAAATGTGGAATTTCTACTCTAAGAAGAATTTTTGAACTTTTTTTAAACTGACTCGAACTTTTTCTAAAATTTTGAAAAATCTTTGAAAATGAAAAAATTTTCTTACAATCTTTCAGGTTTTATTAAACACTTTTAGATATATTTTGAAATTTTTTAAAATTATCTTTGCAAAATTAATGAAATTTATTTTTAAATTATAAAATTAATTAAACTTAACTTTTGTTTTAAATTTTTGGAAACAATTCCAGGTTGAAATTATTTTTGAATCTTTTCAAATTTTCTAAACCTTCTAAACAACTTTTAAAATAAAATAAATTTTTCCTACACTTTTGTAAATCTCACATAAATTTTTTAAATAAATTGCTAAACCTTCTAAATATATTCTTAAATGATTGCTGTTTTCTTAAAATTAAAAAAATCCTAATTAAAAAAAACTGACATGAAATCTTCCAGATTCTTTGTTAAAAAAGAATCTGGAAGATTTCTAGGGAATTTTTTTTAAATTATGGTAGAAGTTTTTTAATTTTTTGAAAACTCCGAATAATTTTTAAAAAGCTTAGAATATTTTGCTTAGCCTTCAGAAACTTAAATTTTGTTTTAAAATTTTGGAAACATGCCAAAGTTGAAATTATTTTTAACTTTTAAAATAAATATAATTTTTCCTACATTCTTATAATTTAACATAAAGTTTTTAAAGAAATTACTACATTTTCTAAATATATTCTTAAATGGTTGTTCTTTTCCTAAAATTATAAAATTACATTTAAAAAAAAATCCCTTGAAATCTTCTAGATTCTTTGACAAAAAAGAATCTGGAAGATTTCAAGGCAATTGTTTTTAAATTATGGTAAAGGTTTTTTAATTTTTTGAAAACTCCGAACAATTTTTAAAACGCTTAGAATATTTTGCTTAGCCTTCAGAAACTTAAATTTTGTTTTAAAATTTTGCAAACATGCCAAAGTTGAAATTATTTTTGAATCTTTTTAAATTTTTTAAACCTTATAAACAACTTTTAAAATAAATATAATTTTTCCTACATTTTTGTAAATTTCACATAAAGTTTTTAAATAAATTGCTAAAGCTTCTAAATATATTCTTAAATGATTGCTGTTTTCTTAAAATTAAAAAAATCCTAATTAAAAAAAATTGACATGAAATCTTCCAGATTCTTTGTTAAAAACGAATCAGGAAGATTTCTAGGGAATTGTTTTTAAATTATGGTAAAGCTTTTTTAATTTTTTGAAAATTATAAACATTTTTTAAAAAGCTTAGAATATTTTGTTAAGGCTTCAGAAACTTAAATTTTTTTTTTAAATTTTTGGAAAGATTCCAAAGTTGAAATTATTTTTAAATCTTTTCAAATTTTCTAAACCTTCAAAACAACTTTTCAAATAAAATAAAGTTTTTCTACATTTTTGTAAATTTCACATAAATTTTTTAAACAAATTGCTAAACCTTCTTCATATATTCTTAAATGATTGCTGTTTTCCTAAAATTAAAAAAAATCCAATTAAAAAAAATTGCCTTGACATCTTCCAGATTCTCCGACAAAAAAGAATCTGGAAGATTTCATTGCGATTTTTTTTAATTATGGTAAAAGTTTTTTACTTTTTTGAAAACTATTATCATTTTTTAAAAAGCTTAGAATATTTTGTTAAGCCTTCAGAAATTTAAATTTTGTTTTAAATTTTTGGAAAGATTCCAAAGTTGAAATTATTTTTCAATCTTTTCAAATTTTTTATCCTTCTAAACAACTTTTTAAAATAAAAATACATTTTTCTAAATTTTACATACATTTTTTTAACAAATTATTTAATTTTGTAAATATAATCTTAAATGATTGCTGTTTTTCTAAAATTAAAAACAATTGCCTTGAAACCTTCAAGATTCTTTGACAAAAAACAGTCTGGAAGATTTCAAGGCAATTTTTTTTAATTATGGTAGAAGTTTTTTACTTTTTTGAAAACTATCAAAAAATTTTTAAAAAGCTTAGGATATTTTGTTAAGCCTTCAGAAACTTAAATTTTGTTTTAAATTTTTTTCTACATTTGTGTAAATTTCACATAAATTTTTTAAACAAATTGCTAAATCTTCTCAATATATTCTTAAAAGATTGCTGTTTTCCTAAAACTAAAAAAATTCCAATTAAAAAAAATTGCCTTGACATCTTCCAGATTCTTTTTTGTCAACTCTGAAAACATTTTGATATATCACCCTAGTATTAAATTTTCAAAAGTAAAAAATATAGTTTTGCAGAATTCATAAAAAAAATATTTATTATTTTAAAACCTTTTAAAATTCACATTTTCCAAAAACCTAAATGTGCTTCCCAGCTTGAACTTGTATTCCCGATAAATTGGCGGTTTTATTTTAAAAAAATGTCTCGTCATCCCGAAATTCGGGACAATTCCAATATTTTTCATAAGCATGTCAATTCATCCCGAACTTTTGAAATGACTAGTTAAACCCCTTTCCCAAATCCCCAAATTTTTCTGGACAACTAGATACACCTTTTTTAAAAAATTCTGAACATTTCCTGAATGGATCCCAACTTAGTATCTTAACGAAAAAATCACATCTTGGTGTGCTAATGAGTTCAAGGTTATTGACAACCTCCTACAAATACATGAAATTTTGTCTCCATTGTCCATTGTTTGTTGTTTGTTTCGTTTTTCGAGAAACGCTTACCAAGTTTTCAATTCTCTTTCTTACACCCCTTCCTTTGTTTCCGAATTCGCTTCTACTTTCCTAGCGAAACCGTAACTGCATTAGAGTCGGCAGCTGCAGAGATCCCAGGACGCGCAATTATTGTAGCACGAAACAGGTGTTGAGCAACAACAGCCGGTGGCTCTTCCACTGTCTCTACGTCACTATTTTCATCCCTTTTTGCCTCAAACTAACCCTTTTTTGAAACCTTCTTCCCGAACTGTAAGAACTACTAGAAAACTCGTTATACCAAAGATTAAAGTCTAGCTGACACGACGGGTAACTTCGAAATGGGTTTCGGAGACAAAAATGGGTTCGGAAATAAAAAAGGGTCCGGAGATAAAAAAGGGTCCAAAGATAAAAAAGGGTCCGGAGATAAAAATGTCACAACAAATTGGCTTTTTTAGAAAACTAAATTTTTTAGTTGAATAAGGTGTTATTTTTGCCACAGCTGAAGACTTATGTGTTGTTTTGTGAGATGTTCAGTAAGGAGAGGATTTTGAGAGAAAATCATAAGTAGTTGACGGTGTAAACTGAGGACTGTAAGATTGATGCCGGCTTTGTGGCGAGCACGTGGTTTTCGAGCGCGTAGGAGTGACTGTTCCGCATAAATGGTATCCGGGAGGCGAGACCGAACTCAGTGAACTGAATTCAGTTCAGCTCAGCTGTTCTGCTGTGCTCAGCGCACACAACCCGATTGACTCCCCGGCGCCGCTGCGGGCGCCACTCCTCTCATCCTAGTGCCGTCTACCACCGCACCGATAAGAGAAGGTTGGCGAAAATGTGGAATCGCGAGAAAATACTAACCTAGCCCAATGGGGGTGCTAAATGAGAATGCATTTAGGCACCAAGTTTGCTAGAGACAACCACTAACGTTGGCGTCTTTTTTTGTTTGTATTTCGGTTGTTTTTTAGGTTTTTTTATCTGGATTCCTACCCCATAGATTCCACCTATCCTTTGTGTTATTCTATAATATACAAGAACCCTTATATTAATCCAGGTCACCATATTCAACAGGGATAATGATTGCTACTGATCGTAGCTAAAAGATGTAAGTAGCCGTTGCTATGGCTTCTTATCAATTGTTGCTACGGGATGTTTATACCTTTAATAACCGTTTTTTTTTTATAATTGCTACAGCTGCTTATTGACTGATGCTAACGAGTTGTATTTATGGTTGTCAAAGGTTGCTGTAGGTTGCTTTGACCCTTTATAAGACTTGTTACTGATCGTTGCTAATGGATTTTAGTGGCCGTTGGTTTGTTATTAACTGTTAACTATTGACCTTAATAAAGGACATTATTAGTCATTGTTAAGGCTTGTTATTGGCCGGTGATTAAGTCTTATATTTATAGATGCTAAAGGTTTTTATTGATCCTTTCTATGATTTGTTACTGATCATTGCAAGGGGCTACTCACTCACGAATAAGATTTCACTATCTCAAAAATTCTTAAAGCCAGTTAATGATTTCAAATGATTTCCGTTTCTAAAATAGTAATAGTAGGTTAAATTAAGACTCTGATAAGTTACTTAACGTATTTTAACTAGTGTGTTTTTATTTTAAGCTATTATTCTCTTAACGCAGAGACTCTTGCCTTATTCTTCGTTATTTCGCCTTATTTTTAGAAATGCGAGCAACGGCTTTCGCTTGCTAAGGCTGCTTATTGACTGATTCTAACGAGTTGTATCTTTGGTTGCCAAAGGTTTTATTGAGCCTTTCTAATATTTGTTGCTGATCGTTGCTATAGGGTGTTAATTGCCATTGCTAGGGTTGTATGCTATTAATCATTGCTAAGATGTGGTTTATTGACCGGTGCTAACAAGTTGTATTTAATTTTGCTAATGATTGCTAAAGATTGCCATCATCATATTTGTCTCATCCTATCTAAGATTTGTTACTGATCGTTGCTAGAGGATATTAGTGACAGTTAGTTTGTTCGTAACTGTTAAATATTGACCCTAATAAAGGATGTTATTCGTCATTTCTAAGGCCTGTTATTGACCGGTGATAAGGAGTTGTTTTTATGATTGTTAAAGATTTTTATTGATCGTCGCTAGAGGATATTAGTGGCCTTTGGTTTGTTATTAAATTTTATCTATTGACAGTAATAAAGGATGTTATTAGTCATTGCTAAGGCTTGTTATTGACTGGTGATAAAGATTTGTATTTATGGTTGATGAAGGTTTTTATTGATCCTTTCTAAGACTTGCTACTGGTAGTTGCTAGAGGATATTAGTGGCCGTTGCTTTGTTATTAAGGGTACAACCCACTTTGAAACTTTTGGAAAATCGATTTTTTATTTACATTTTTCGAAAGTATATATATATCTTCAAGGAACAAGCAGAAGACAATGTATGGTCCAGGCATCGCTAATTAAATTTAGGTAAGATTTTTTAATGATTTTTCATTTAAAAAACTCTAAACGCGTTTGTCTCAAAACAACGTTTTTTAGAACGGGCGGCACGATTTCTGTAAAACTAATAGACCGATTCTTATTAAAATTGGATCCCATTTTTTACACACAAAAAGACGGAAGCTGGCCTATGGAAGATTTATAATTTTAAGGTTTACCTATTTTGTTCAGTAAAATCTGTGCAAAAAAAGCGTTAAAAATTTTTTTTTCTTAAATTTAGACCGCCATTTTGTTATTCATCGATGAAAATTATTATCCGTAGTCCATCTTCCAGCTACTTTTATACTGAAACTAAAACGTTTTGATTTTTTGGTTTCTGATGAGCCGTTGATGAGATATTATGCCGCCCGTCTACCTACCCCAAAATCATAGCATTATGTTCAGCTACAGTTTTTGTGTATAAGAACTGAAAAAAAATCGATAACAAATTTTTTTCTTATATTTTCAGACCTTATTTAACAAACCTATTAACTTTTACATCAATATATTTCATATTATTTTTTGAAAGATGATGTCTACTATTGACAGTAATAAAGGATGTTATTAGACATTGCTAAGGCTTGTTATTGACCGGTGATAAAGAGTTGTATTTATGGTTGCTAAAGGTATTTATTGACCCTTTCTAAGATTTGTTGCTGATCGTGTTATCCATTGCTAAGATGTGGTTTATTGATCGGTTCTAACGATTTGTATTTAAGATTTCTAATGATTGCTAAAGGTATTGTTATTCACTCTATCTAAGATTTGTTACTGATCGTGGCTAAAGGATATTAGTGGCCGTTGGTTTGTTAATCACTGTTGACTATTAACCATAAGAAAGGATGTTATTCGCCATTGCTAAAGCTTGTGATTGACCGGAGATGAAGACTTGTCTTTATGGATGCTAAAGGTTTTTGTTGATCCTTTCTAAGATTTGTTGCTGATCGTTGCTAAAGGATGTTAGTTGCCACCGCTATGGTTGTATGCTATTATCCATTGCTAAGATATGGTTTATTGACCGGTGCTAACAAGCTTTTTTAAGGTTGCTAATGATTGCTAAAGGTTGTTATTCATCCTATCTAAGACTTGTTACTGATCGTTGCTAGAGGATATTAGGGACCGTTGGTTTGTTCTTAAATTTTAACTATTGACAAGAATAAAGGATGTTTTTAGTCATTGCTAAGGTTTGTTATTGACCGGTGATAAAGAGTTGTATTTATGGATGCTAAAGGTTTTTATTGATTCTTTCTAAGATTTGTTACTGATCCTTGCGAGGGGCTACTCACTCACGAATAAGATTTAACTATCTCAAAGATTCGGCGAGCTAATTAATGATTTCAAATGATTTCCGTTTCTAAAATAGTAATAGTAAGTTATATCAAGACTCTGATAAGTTATTTAATGTATTTTAACTTGTGTGTCTTACTTTTGCGATATTCTTCTCTCAGCGCAGAGGCTCCTGTATTATTCCGCCTTATCATTCCTTATTTGGCTTTATTTTTAGAGGCGCGAGCAATGGCTTTCGCTTGCTAAGGCTGCTTATTGACTGATTCTAACGAGTTGTATTTTTGTTTGCCAAAGGTTTTTATTGACACTTTCTAAGATTTGCTGCTGATCATTGCTAGAGGATGTTAGTGACGATTACTATGGTTGTATGTTATTAACCATTGCTAAGATGTGGTGTGTTGACAGGTGCTAACAAGTTGTATTTAATGTTGCTAATGATTGCTAAAGGTTGTTATTCATCTCATCTAAGATTTGTTACTGATCGTTGCTAAAGGATATTAGTGGCCGTTGGTTTGTTATTGAATGTCAACTATTGACAGTAATAAAGGATGTTATTAGACATTGCTAAGGCTTGTTATTGACCAATGATAAAGAGTTGTCTTCATGGTTGCTAAAGTTTTTTATTGATCCTTTCTGAGATTTGTTACTGGTAGTTGCTAGAGGATATTAGTGACCGTTGGTTTGTTATTGAATGTCAACTATTGACAGTAATAAAGGATGTTATTAGACATTGCTAAGGCTTGTTATTGACCAATGATAAAGAGTTGTCTTCACGGTTGCTAAAGGTTTTTATTGATCCTTTCTAAGATTTGTTACTGATCGTTGCTAGAAGATATTAGTAGCCGTTGTTTTGTTATTAACTGTTGACTATTGACAGTAAAAAAGGATGTTTTTAGTCATTGCTAAGGCTTGTTATTGACTGGTGATAAAGACTTGTCTTTATGGATGCTAAAGGTTTTTATTAATCCTTTCTAAGATTTGTTACTGATCGTTGCGAGGGGCTACTTACTCATGATAAAATTTCACTATCTCAAAAATTCGTTAAGCTAGTTAATGATTTCAAATGATTTCCGTTTCTAAAATAGTAATAGTCAGTTAAATCAAGACTCTGATAAGTGGTTTAAGGTATTTTAACTTGGGTGTCTTTTAAGATAAAAAATGTATAAATTAATAAATTTAAATAATTGATTATACATTAAACTACTTAATAACAGAGTCAATATAATTATCGGGGATTCAGTAAATAAAAATGAAGCGATATCTTTACGAGAACTCTTGTCAACTAAAATCTGTTTCTGTAAATATTTTACAATATTTTCACTATCTGCTTCCACAATTCAAATAGACTGGGACTGAAGTTTAATTAGACTTTTTTTTATTCTTGATGAAAATTGAATGAAATATTTCAATAATGAATGTAAAGTCACTTCACAAACTACTAATGGTTGTTCACTCCTTTCAATATTTTAAATAATTTTTATTAAAACAGTAAATAAATTATCCATTTAATAATTAAAATTTTCTCAATTAGGAACTAATTTCAAATTTAAACATTAACTATATTCTTCAATATGAATTTTTGAATATCAAATTTGAAAAATTAATTTTGTAGCTGGAAATTTTGATAAACAATGATGAATCGTAAATTGTTTTGTATAAATTAAATTGTATTAAATAACGAACAAGTAATTCTCAATCGAAAAAAAGATAATCGATTGAAAACGTAATTAAAAATTGTATAGAACGATTGTATCAATTGGCTTAAAGCTTAATGTTAGAAAAATTGCATTTGCAAAATTATTCAAAAATAATTTCTTAATTCAAAAAGTCTATCAATTTGAAACTTGTTTACGAAATTAATTAAAAATTAATTCTTGTCTTCACATTTTAAATAATTCTTTCTGGTATTTTTTAGTCATCATACATATTTTAACATTATAAATTTTTTTTCAAAAATGGAAACTTTTCATTTTTAGATAAGAAATTTTTTTTCGAGTTTGAAATTTGGTTCTTTTTAGCATTAATTTTCTACTTGAATTTTCAACCGACGAGACTAATTTTTTGTCAAGAAGGTTCATTTTTAAAGAAAAAGATAATTTTATATAAAAAAATCGATTTTTTAAAAAGAAAGTACGTGTATTGTCAACAATATAGTTGAATTTTTTTTATTAAAAAGGACCAATTTTCCATCAAATTTTTGAATTTTTAATTCTTCATTTTAATTTTTTAAAAATGTCCATTTTCAGCCAAATAATTAAAATTTAATTACCAAAAGTTATGTTACCGAACAAAAATATATTTTCTTCTTTTATATTATTTTCTTATTTTTTATGCTGAAAAAGTATGAAAAAGATTTGCAATTAAAAAACAGCCTTCAAAACTGGCTTTATTTTCTGATCATTAGAGACAAAAATAATACTTGGAAAATATTTGGAATAATAAATTTTAAATCAAAAATAGAATAGTTCAATTTTCAATAAAGTAGACAAATTTTCCAGCAGAGATGAATTTTTCCTTAAAATGCTTTATCTTTAATTCAAATGATGAACCTTCAATAAAAAAACTAATTTTTAATAAATGAGTTTCACTATTAACCAAATAGTTTAATTTTTCATTCGCTTTTTCTTTTAATTTTATTAATTGAACACAATGATATAAATAATAAAATCTAGAAATTGACTGCGATAGGAATCACATACCGGATTTAAAAATTAAATTCCCGGTCATTTCCCGACTTTTTCCCGGTAAAAAATGGAGATAAATCTTCGAACTTTGGGTAATAAAACTATTCAGCTCATTACAAAGGCAGGGTACCAATAATCGCATTTATTATAGTTCAGACGTGAGTTTAACGAAAAACTTTCGAATAGTGAGCTTGTGGTCCCGAAACTTCGAACAGTCGATACATTATGCTTTCTCATATTTCAAAGTGTTTGGCCCGATTTAGAATGTTTGGGACGCTCGCACGAAACTTATAATGATCTCTTCAAATAACTCACTTTACGAGAATAAATAATATTGCAATTCTTTATTTTAGAATTTGTCATTCAACCTTGTCAAATTTCTCTAAACTTCCGAAACATAAAGTAGCAGAGTCTTTTTTTAGCACAATTAACACTTATACTATGTGTTCACAAACATTGGTTACCTAAATTTTCGTACGGATTATAGTGAAAGAAAAAAAAAGATCTTCTACTTTCGCTCCGCTGGGAATCGAACCATAGAACTCCCGATTGCCGGACTTTGCAGACTATTAAACATTTTTTAAATTTATTAATTTTGGTTGAAAAAAGATCTCTTTCGCTCCGCTGGGAAACGAACTACAGCACTTCCGGTCGCCAGTAGGGAGATTTTCCCATTAAGCTACTAGAGAAATCGAGAGAAGAATCCTTTTTCAGAAATCCACGCATTATTTTTCCAGGCTCTACAAGTCCAATTTTTCAAGGAATCTGTATTATCATCAGAGACTAACAGAAATTTGTAACGTCTTTACAGACTAGATGTAGCTATAAATTAAATATTTTTTAAACTTATTAATTTTGGTTGAAAAAAGATTTCCTTCGCTCCGCTGGGAAACGAACTACAGCACTTCCGGTCACCAGTAGGGAGATTTTCCCATTAAGCTACTAGAGAAATCGAGAGAAGAATCCTTTAGCAGAAATCCACGCATTATTTTTCCATGCTCTACAAGGCAAATTTTTCAAGGAATCTGTATTATCATCAGATACTAACAGAAATTCGTAACGTCTTTACAGACTAGATGTAGCTATAAATTAAATATTTTTTAAATTTATTAATTTTTTCTGAAAAAAGATCTCCTTCGCTCCGCTGGGGATTGAACTACAGTACTTCCGATTGCCGGTAGGGTGCTTTTCCCTTAAGCTACTAGAGAGATGGAACGAAATTTTTTTTCAGAAATACACAAATTATTCTGCGAGGTTCTACGAGTAAAATTTTGAAAGGAATCTGTATTATCATCAGCTTGTAACAGAAATTATTTACGTGTTTGCAGACCAGATGGCGCTATGAATTCGAAATTTTTTTAAATACATTTTTTCTTAATTTTAAATCTGAGATTAGATAAATGAAAATAGAATTGACTTAAAAACCATTTACATCGTTTTTTTAAATAAATTAACTTAGGAAAAAACTTTTGACTGGAAAATCCCCAAAATGATATCGTTATTCTTTTTTTTTTTAATCTTCGAAATTAATCTGATGTTTGAATTAACTTCTGAAACTCCGGTAAGACATTTACATTAATATACGAAATTATTTATCATGATTCTTCTCCTTAAAATTCCTAATTGTAAAACGTCAATTGACTGGATTGATAAAGGAGTTTTTAATAAAAAAAATTCTGACTTCGAAAAAATGTTTTTGGCTTAATTTCATGTTAATATATGTGGACTACAAGGCATAAAGAAAAAATCTATGATGTAAAATGCATAAATATTTTCCTACTGCTGATCCGATGCTTTTCCCTTAAGCTACTAGAGAGATCGAAGAGCCTCGGTGGCTCAGTGGTTAGACGCTCGGACTTCACCTCAGAGGTCCGGGGTTCGATCCCTGAGCCGGT
>JAAAKG020010258.1:0-21073 GCA_010014905.2 Druon quercuslanigerum
CGCTTCGCTCGGGCAGCAAACTTCACACTCGTCAGAAATCACCGCCATTCGTCACTCGATATGTAATGTACTATTACGAGACTGCTGGCAATACCGGGAACTGTAACTTTTCATAAGATTTAATCATATTGCTTGCACGGAGAAAAACAGATAGTGAAATTTTGAGTTTTCAAATTTAAATGGTCAGTTTGACCCTCCAGGATGTATCATGTGAAATCTATAATTTCTTCTCTATAATTAAAGAGATAGTCGTTTTATTTTTAATTTGGTAATCGGATGATTAAATTGACACTCTATTATAGTAAATTAAATATTCTGTCTTTACTCTTTTTGACCGTTCGAGTATGTCAAACTTACCATCAGGGATGATGGAATCGAAAATCTGGGATAGTTAAACTAAATATTTTCTTTTAAGTCACTTGTACCATTCGAGATCGGTTAAATTCACTGTGAAGAATAATCTCAACTCGGCACTGATATAATATAAAGGAGACCCCACTCCCGGAAAAGTTGAAAGCGTGAATTCTGATTTAGTAAGTGTGCATCGTTCGTAGCGCCGCTTGCGGAAAATGCGAAACCAAAAACATTTTAAAAATGTGATTTAGCCTTAAATAATTTTTCATTTCAAAGAACTAATATTGAAATTTCAACATTTTATTCTTTCAATAATTTTAACATAGAATATTTTATAAATTGAATAAAACAGTATTTCATACAAAAATTAAAAATTTTCTATTTTTTAAATTGTTTTGAACAAAATAATTATATTTTTGACATAAATGTTAAATATACAACCCAAGAAGATAAATTTACAACAAAAAAGATCAAAAAGAAGAATTTTTAACACATAAAGATTTTCCACTCAAAAAATAGTTTATCTAAATTATTGAACCTTTAATTAAAAAGTCAAATTCTTCGTACAAAAATTGAATTTTTAAACAAAAAATATAACTTCTCAGCAAAAAATTAATTCTCCACGAAACTGATGAATTTTTACCTCACAAAAAGAAATTTTTAAGTCAAAAATAATTTTTTTAACAAAATAGGTGAATTTTTAACTAAAAAAGATCAATGTAAAAAAAATGGAAGACTAATAACTAATAAATTGCATGAATATTTGAATAAATAGTTCAACTTTTAAACAAAAAATATGTATTTTCATCCAAATACTTAAATTTTCATGTTAAAATAATTAAATTTTAACCGAAACTAGAATAGTTCAACTTTCCGTTAAAACTTTAATTAAAAAAAATCAAATTTTCAAAAAAAAAAAATTAAATAAGGAGAATCACTTTTAAAGAAAAAACTCATTTTCTTCCAAAAAGGCGACTTTTTAACAACATGCGTGAATTATCAACGAAATAAATAAATGTTTAATTGAAAAAGACAAATTTACATCCAAATTGCTAAATTATGTACTAGAAAATTGATTTTTAACAAACGAGTTATATTTTTGAAAAGACGTGAATCCAAAAACAAAATTAATTTTTAATAAAAAATAACGGAAATTAACGAAATATATATAAAGTTACATTATAATTAAGAAATATTACCTTTTTGAAATACTACTTCGGCTATAAAAATACTTAAAGTACTATCTTTTTTAAACTTCGGAAAAAATTAAACTATAAAAATTGAATTTTCGAAAAAAATATGACTTCTCAACAAAAAATTAATTTCCTACGAAACTGCTGCGTTTTTACCCAATAAGAGTGAAATTTCATTTAAAAAAATTATTTTATACCAAAAAAGGAGGGCCTTTAACTTAAAAGTTATTGATTTAAAAAAAAGTATTTTCCACTAAACAGTTAAAATTTCAATAAATGAGATGAATAGTTGTAAAATACTTGTAAATCTCAAACAAAGAAGAATAATTTGAATCAAAAAGTGTCATTTTTATTTAAAAAATATGAAATTTCTACTGAAAAAGATGATTTTGTAAAACAAGAAGATGAATTTTGAAAAAAATAGTTGGTTTTTCTGTTAAAAAGGACTTCATTTGACTTCTTACGATCAAAATAAGAATCAATCCAGATAAGCGAATTTTTAACCAAAAAGGATAACCTTTAAACAAAATTAGTAAATAAATTCTCTACCAAAAGTTGGATTTTTTTAAAAGGATCAACTTTTTTTTAACAGATAAATTTTGTTTACAAAGATTTTTTTATAATATTTGAATTTTTAATAAAAAATGATTCCAGTTGACTTTTCGGGATTGAAAGAGTAATTTTTTTAACAAAAAATAAATTCCTAAAAAAAATTGAAAATTTTAATTCAGAAAGGCGAATTTATTCTATCAAAAAGGTTGAATTCTCTAGCAAGTAGTTGCATTCTTATCCATGAAATGTGAAAATTCTACTAAAACCGAGAAATTTCTAATAAAAACAACACTTTTTTGACGTTGAATTTTTAAATAAATAGTTGCACTTTTATGCAAGAAAGATGAAATTTCACTTAAAACAAATGCATTTTTTATAAACAAAAAAAAACGGATTTTCCAAAAATAGTGAAATTTTCATCCACAAAGGATTTCAGTACTCTTTTTTACAACAAATTATTTAATTTGTACAAAAAGTAAATTTTCTACGGAATGGTTTAATTTTTAACAATGCAGAAGAATTGACAACAAAAAATTATGACTTTTTAACAAAATTGTTGAATTGTAAAACCAAACAGTTTCATTTCTATATAAGAAAGATTTAATTTCTGCTAAAGAAGGTGAGTTTTAAAATCAAAAAGATAAACTTTCGAAAAAGTCGTTAATTTTCAAACGAAAGATGAAATTTGTTCTAAAATGCATGAAATTTAAAAAAGCATTTAAAAAATAGTTAAATTTTCGTCCAAAGATGATTCCAGTTCACTTTCAAACAACACAGCGAGAATGATAAACAATAAGTTAATTTTTTTACGAAACAGACGAATTGTTAGCCAAATGTATGACTTTTTAACAACTTTGTTAAATTTTCAACTAAACAGTTGCCTTTTTGTACAAGATATCTTAGAATTCTACTGAAACAGGTGTAATTTTATATTAAAAAGACAAATTTTATGAAAAAGAGTGGAATTTTTCATAAAAAAAAATTAAAATTAACTTTTCAAACTAAAAACACGAATTTAAAAAAAATGTAAATGCCATATATATACAGAAAAAGATAAACTCTTAAATCAAACAGACAATATTTAAGAAAAAATACTTTTCATACAAAAAATATTTCAGTTGACTTATATACGAAAAATATCAATTTTAAACAAAAGGTTAATTTTCTAAACAAAAGAGTTTTCAATCCAAAAAGACGAATTTTTACAAAAAAGTTTAAGTTTCGATCAGAACGGATGTGTTTTAAAGAAAATCTTTAAATTTTTATCCAAAAAATGACAGAACAATCAACTCTTTGGTTGAAATTTTTGTTTAAAAATGCAAATATGTAGTTGAAAATTCAAGTAATTATATAGAAGCTCATGAAATTTTTTAATTAATTATTTTAACTGAAATTTTTTTAATTGTAAATTCCAGTATTTATTTAAAAGTTTATGTATTTTTAAAATTAATTATTTCTGTATAAAATTATCTTCTTACTCAAAAATGAACTTTTTGATTGCATTTTTCGGTTAAAAATTCTAATATTTAAATAAAAAACATCTTTTCAGTTTGTAGAAAATTAATCAGCTGACTTAAAAGTTTAACTCTTTGGCTGAATTTTCTAGTTGAAAATTTTAATATTTAGTTAAAAATGAATCTTTTTTAGTCGAAAATTCAAGCATTTATTTTAGAAAATTATATGCTTCTTTGCTTATTAATTTTTTCGCATAAAATTCTATCTTTTTGCTTAAGAAATTAAATTTTTCTTTAAAAAATCAACTCTTTTGTTGCATTTTATGGTTTAAAAATCATCTATTTTAGAAAAAATTCGTCTACTTTTGTAGAAAAATAATCTTCTTGATAAAAAATGAATTTCTTTTGTGAGGAAAAATCGACGGTTTTGTTGAAAATTAGCTTTTTCTTGTATAAATAAAAAATTTATGTTGACTTTATTTTGGTTAAAAGTTTAATTGCATTTTTCTTTAAGAATTTGAATTTTCTGTCAAAAATTCATATTTTTGTGTTCAAAATTCATATATATAATTGTAAATTTAACTATTTTGTTAAAACATGGTTTTTCTTTAGTTTGAAAAAATTTTTTTAACCTAAAATGTAACTATTCCATTTTTTACTAATTTTTTTAGTTGAAAATTCAATTATTTATAGAGTAGTAAATATATTTTTTTTAATTACTTAATTTTATTGCAAAAAATTATTCTTCCTGCTTACGAAATCAACTCTTTCGTTGAAAATTACTCCTTAGCTCTAATTTTATGGTTGAAATTTCAAATATTTAATTTAAAATTCCAATCTTTACTTAAAATTTTATGTATTTGTTTTTAAATTAAGTTTTTCTGTAGAAAAATAACCTTCTTGCTCAAAAAATAAACCATGGTGCCTTTTTTTGTTTGAAAAAATATATATTTTGTGGAAAATTCGTCTATTTATGTAGAAAACTTATCTTTGTGGTTAAATATTTATCGTTTTTTAAATTGTAACTGCTTGGTTAAAAATTAATTTGTTTTGTGTAGAGATAGTGACTATTTTTTTGAAAATTAGTCTTTTTTGTTGAACCTAAATGTTTTTTTATTTGAAGTTTGAAATAATTTCTTAGACAATTCTTTTTTTTATAATTTAACTGTTTGCAAAAATAGTATTTAGGCTGTTTTGGTTAAAAGTTTAATTTAATTTTTGTTTAATTTTTTTCCTTTATAATTAGAAAATCTAACTTTTCTGTAGAAAATACATGAATTTTCTTAAAAATTAGTCCTTTGATAAAAAACGATTCTTCTTAATTGAAAAATCACCTGTGTATATTAAGGATTAATTTATTTTGTTAAAAATTCGTTTTTTCTATTGAACTGAACTGGTTAAAACTCAATATTTACTTGCTTAAAATTAGTTTTTTTAAACTGAAAATTTTATAATTCTCTTTTTGATTAAAATTTGTTCTTCTTTAGTTGAAAATTAAACGATTTCGTCAAAAATGCTTTTTATTCATTAAAAATTATCTTTTTTGTTGGAAAATGTTCTTTTTCGATTCACTACTGTAAGGTTTGTCTACTTGTGTCGAAATAAATCTTGGTTTTTTAAAGTTCATTAATTCGATAGAAAAATTAAATATTTTCGACAAAATTCATATTTTTTGCAGAATTTAGCTGGTTTATAT
Source organism: Druon quercuslanigerum (assembly GCA_010014905.2). Classification (NCBI taxonomy): domain Eukaryota; kingdom Metazoa; phylum Arthropoda; class Insecta; order Hymenoptera; family Cynipidae; genus Druon; species Druon quercuslanigerum. The sequence goes on from JAAAKG020010258.1 coordinate 5,250, forward strand.
TTCGTGTTTTTGTTCTGAAAGATTGACTTTTTGATTTAAAAATTAATCTTTTTAAGTAGAAGTATTGCGCCTAATTTAAATAGAAATGCAACAGTATTTTTGGAAGCTGTACGATTTCCTAGAAAATTTACTTTTTATTTAAAATTCGGATTTTTGTGTTGCAAATTCAACTAAAATCTTTTTAGATGAAAATTTAACTCTGTTTTTAAACATTTATCTTTTTGATATGAAAATTCCCCTGCTTTAGTAGAATTTTTATTTTACTTGGACAACAATGTAACTGTTCGGTTGAAAATATAATAATCCAGAAAAATTAACTTATTGTTTACAATTCTTATTTTGGTTTTGAAAAGTGAACTGAAATTTTTTTCGGATGGAAATTTAACTATTTTTTAAGGTTTTTTCTTTAATTAATCTGTTTTAGAAGATAATTTATCTTTCATAAATAAAAATCCAACTGTTAGTTTGAAATAGGATAAGGGCAAGCCCTTAAATTTTGACAAGGAAAAAAGTTTTATGATCGTCAAACATATTGTAAAAAAGCTCTTTTCTGAAATTTGACAGAGAAAATGAGGATTCTTCGATAATTGGAACTTACAGTACGTAAGCAAGTAGCTATAAAATTCGTCTTTTGGATTTGAGGTTCAAAAATTTAGTTGAATTTTTATTTATTTCTTGAGGAAAAATTTTGTTTTTATTGGAAATTCGTCTTGCTGGTTTTAAAATTCTGTTTTTTTTTTTTTAAATAAATTATGACACTTTTTTTTTGGTGATTCATTTTTTTAGGAATAAAATCTAACTATATGTTAAAAATGTAATTATTTTGTTGAAAATTTAAGTACTTTGTTAAAAATCCATCTTTTATAGCATAAAAGACACTTCGTTGTTTAAAATAAATTAATAAATTAAAATTTTTTTGAATATAACTAAAAATTACCTACTGTACGAGGGGGGGGGGCTAGCTTACTGAAAAATTGGCATTGCTGCTGAAGCCAAACAATATTTTACTGGAAATGGGATAAGGGCAAGCCCATAAATTTTGACAAGGAAAACAGTTTTATGATCGTCGAGTACATTAAAAAAAAATCTCTTCTCTGACATTTGACAGAGACAAGGAGGATTCTTCGATAATTGGAACTTACAGTACGTAAGCAAGTAGCTATAAAATTATTCTTTGGGCTTTAAGGTTCAACAATTAACATACATTTTTATTTAGTTCTTGAAGGCAAATTTTGAGGTTGTTAAAAATTCGTCTTGTTAGTTTTAAAATTCCGTTTTTTTAATATAAATTTTGACACTTTTTTTAGTTAATTCATTTTTTTATGTTTAAAATTCAACGTTAAATTCAATGTTGTGTTACAGTGTATAATAGGGGGAGGAGGTATCTCAGAGAGGGCTTATAATGCGGTGCGTAATTTCAGTATGCCCCCTCGGATTTAAAAGTATAAATTGTTAAAAATTCAAAACAAGTCCACTGTAAAAACTTTTGCGGGTTATTAAAATTAAATAATATTTGCTAATCTAAAGATGAAAATTTGGTAGAAAACTAGCTTACTGAAAAAATAGCATTGCTGCGGAACCCAAACAGCAGTTTACTGGAAATGGGATATGGGCAAGCCCTTAAATTTTGACAAGGAAAACAGTTTTATGATCGTTGAGTAAATTGTAAAAAATCTCTTCTCTGAAATTTGACAGAGAAAGGAGGATTCTTCAATAATTTGTAACTTACAGTACGTAAGCAAGTAGCTATAAAATTATTCTTTGGGCTTTAAGGTTCAACAATTAACATAAATTTTTATTTAGTTCTTGAAGGCAAATTTTGTTGTTGTTAAAAATTCGTCTTGTTTGTTTTAAAATTCTGTTTTCTAAATATAAATTATGGCACCTTTCTTTGGTAATTCATTTTTTTTAAATTAAAAGTCAACTATTATGTTAAAAACGTAATTATTTCGTTGAAAATTTAAGTGCTTATTTGAAAATCTATATTGTATAGTAGAAAATACACTTCTTTGTTTAAAATAAATCAATAAATTAAAAAAATTATAAACATAAATAAAAATTACCTAATGTAAGACGATGAAGGGGGGAGGGGTTAAATATTTTTTTACGGTTTTTAATAGGGGGATGAGGGGTCTTAGAGAGGGCCTAGAATCGGGTACGTTATCCCCCTCAGATTTAAAAGCATAAATTTTTGCAAATTCAAAAAATTCCACTGTCAAAACTTTTTCGGGTTATTTAAATTAAATCATAGTTGCTAATAGAAAGATGAAAATTTGGTAGAAAACTAGCTTACTGAAAAAATAGCATTGCTGTGGAGGCCATACAGTATTTTACTGGAAATGGGATAAGGACAAGCCCTTAAATTTTGACAAGGAAAAAAGTTTTATGATCGTCGAGTAAATTGTAAAAAATCTCTTCTCTGAAATTTGACAGAGAAAAGGAGGATTCTTCGATAATTGGAACTTAGAGTACGTAAGCAAGTAGCTATAAAACTCTCGGGCAACGAACCAATTAATGGTTTATTATCAGCCCTCAGATAAAATCGTTTCACACCTAATTCTACTTCACTACCTTAGCAAATCGACTAACAATATTGCTGAAAGCACATTTCCTCTGAAAGTTAACACGCGAAAAGATTGGTTAAGGAGAACAAGTTAAAGCAGGCGGTACTAAACATTACTGCTGAAATTGAAACCTGATTAATAGTTCAAAAAAATGTTAAAATTCACAAAAATGAAAATTAATGTGAACCATGTTTTTTGCAGTTTAATTTTTCTGATCATCGCTTATTACCGATTTTTGAAAAATAATTGCATTTTAATAAATTATAGCTAATTTTTTCGTGAAAACATTCTTTACGAATCTACTGTTTTCAATTTTTGAAGAGAATTTTTCTATGGTATGGCTTCTTTTATGGCTCTATAAAGTTAGAATTTTTTTTTAAACAAATTTTTTGTAGCATATAATTATATTTTAAGATTATTTAGTTATTTTGAAAATTGGAAATTGTGTCATTTTTTGAAAATTGGTAAAAACCGGCGGTCAAAAAAAATTTCCACTGCAAAAAAAAAATTAATGTTTTTTTTTGTTGTGAATTTTAACATTCTTCATAAAAAATAATGTTTTTAATTTAGAATGACATCAATAAAAATATTTTGATTCTTATAATTATAGAAAAACTATTTTTTTCATATATTTGACTTTTTACACAAATACTTTAAAAAATCTGTATGTTTCCGAAATATGATTGAAAATGTATACGCTTGGACATTTTCAATCATATTTCGGAAACATACAGATTTTTTAAAGTATTTGTGCATGGGGGGAAAAAATTATTTTGTTCGTTTAAAATAATATACACCTTATAACATTTCCAAGAAAGTTGTCTAGTCTTATTTTTAAATTAGCCTTTTAATTTTTTTTATAAATAAACAAATATACCCAAAAAATTACAATTTTTTCGATTTGTCGTTCCCGGTGTTCTTTAATGAAATGCAAATTGTTGAAATTGACTAAGTTTTATAGAATAACATTAGTGAAAGATATTCCAATATTAAATAATAAACAAAATTTTATAAACGAATTATTGGTTGAAAGAATTTTTTTACGATTATCCATAATTTTACGTTTTTTTTTAATGTATGGAAAAAAATTTGGATAAAAACAACATAATGATGAAGAAATCTCTTCCTGAGATTGTTATCGTTAACATAAAAAACCAATGAAATAATAAAATTAATTAATCAGGCATTTTTTAAATGAAAACTTCATTTTTTGAGTCATTTTTTGTAATTGGGAGCTTTATGCTAATTTCAGAAAATTTTTTTCATTAATCTTATGTATTTTTAAAAGCAAATTCAATAAACAAATGCATATATAAGGCCTTGGTCAAACGAAAAACACGCTTTTTTGGAAAAATTTTAAATTAGGAACTTCGTAATAATTTTAAAAAGAAATCATAATTTATTGATCAATTTTACGACTTTTTAAAACAATTTTTATAAAAATTCTTGGGGCATCTCTCGACTGAAAAATTCTTTTTGTTTTGGATGTGAAAATTTGTAATTGGAATCATCAGAATAAATTCAGCAACATTTATAATTAGTTGATAAATTTTATTATATTTTTAAACGAAATTAACAAATAAATGCATTATTCGGGCATTTGTAGACAAAAAACTCGTTCTTCTTGTATACCAGACTTTTTAAATAGAAACTTCATGATAATTTCAGGAAAATTCGTAATTAGTTTATGAATTTCATATTTTTTAAATAAAAAATCTAATAAAATAATACCTCATCCTAAAGATAAGGCTTTCTTAGAAAAATAACGAAATTTATGATAAACTTAAACTCAAAGGACTCAGATTTTTGAAAAATCTTTTTCGCCAAAAAATGCTCCAATACTGCATATCCTAATTAAATTTGTTTAAAAGGTCACAAAATTTTGCAAATAATTATGACTATTAATGAAGTTATCATTAAGTTGTCAATTTAAGAAACTGACCAAGAAGCCCGAATAATGCATCTATTTGCCAAATTCGTTAAAAAAAAGTCATTATATTTATCAATTAATTATGAATTTTGCTAAAATTGCAATGAAGTTTCCAATTAAAAAGACTGATTTAAACAAAAAACAATTTTTCCGTTAAAATATTCCCGAATAATCCATTTGTTTGTTCAATTTGTTTCAAAAAATCATGAAAGTGATCAATAAATGATGGGTTGTTTTCTGAAATTATTATGAAGTTCCTGATAGAAAATTTGTCATTGGAAAAAAATTTATTTTGACAAATGCCTTATCTATGCATTTGATAATAATTTTTTTTTAAGTCATAAAATTTATCAACTGTTCATGCATGTTACTGAAATTGCCATGAACTTCCCAAATAAAAGGACTAGCATTGAAAAAATGCTATCGAAGGAGAAGATCTTTTTTCAGCAGAAATTTAATTTAAAACAATTTTAACTTATAGCTACATTTAGTCTGAAAAGGCGTCAAGAATTTCTATCATTACCTAATAATAATAGAAATTCCTTGAAAAATATAAATACATAACTCTTAGCAAAATAATACATGTATTTCCTAAAAAGCATTCTTCTTTCGATCTGTTTAGTAGCTTAAGGGAAAAGCACATGACTGACAATCGGCTATTCAGTGTTTTATTTCTTAGCTGCAAAAATGAAACCTTTTTCAGAAATAAGTTAATTTAAAAATTCTTAATTCATAGCTCCGTCTAGTCTGAAAAGAGGTTAGGAATTTCTGTTATGGTCTGATGATAATACAGATTTCTTGAAAATTTTGAGTGGGTAACACGTGGAAAAATCTTGCGTGTACTTCTGAAAAAGGAGTATTTCTTTCAAGGATTATTTTCTCACTAGTAGCTTACGGGAAAAGTAGCCGACCAGCAATAGAAAGTTTTTTGGTTTGTCTCCCAGCGGAGCGAAGGAGATATTTTTTTAGAAAAAATGTAGTTTAAAACAATTTACATTTTTTGCTGAAAATTAGCGTTATTTTCTTGAATTGAAGTTCCTATTGTGATCTCTAATAGCTTAATGGGGAAGCACGTGGCAGGATATCAGCAGTTGTGTGGTCTGATTACCAGTAGAGAGAAGATATTTTTTTCAAGAAAAAAAATTTCATGGCATCATCTAGTCTGAACAGACGTTAGGAATTTCGGTTACTCTCTAACGATAATAGAGATTTCTTAAAAAAATTTTAATACGTAACATCTGACAAAATAATGCATGTATTTCTGAAAACGGATTCTTCTTTCCATCTCTCTAGTAGCTTAAGGGAAAATTACATGACCGGAAATCGGAAGTTCTGTGGTTCGTTTCCCATCGAAGCAAATAAGAAAATATTTTTTTAGAAATAATTTAATTTAAAACAATTTCAATTCATAGCTCCATTTAGTCTGCAAAGACGTTAAAACTGTTGGAAGTTCTGTGGTTCGTTACCCAGCGCACGGTGGGATGGTACCAAAAAGCAAGGTTCAAAATTACTTTTGGATTTTTTTTTTTGGATTTTGAATTTTTTTTAGAAAAATTCATTGTTACATTTTGAAAAGGTTTATGTAACCTTATATTCGATTTTTTTGTTTAAACTTTAATTTTAATGCAAAAACTGAAGAAAAAGTCGATTTTTGAGTTTTTTGTTTATCTTCCGGAAAAAATTGTTTCTATGATTAGCCTTGCCAGACTTTATGCACGGGGGTAGTTGAAAGAAAAAAAATGAATTTGTTAAGGAAATTGTTATAAACAAATTAACTTAACAAATTGTCTACACTACAAATTCTTTGTTCAAAAAGTATATTTTTGCTTTAAAATTACTTGCTTCCATCAAAAAAATAATAGTCGTTGATAAAAATTGTCATCGAAAATTCTTAAATAATTTTATAATTAAATTATGCAAACAAATGCCTGGTGTGGAAACTTAATGAAAGAAATCTTTTTTTCGTCTTAATGCCCCTCAAGTTATATCGTTAGTGATGTAGATTGATGAAAAATTATCATCCGATACTTTTGATTAATGTTATTAACAAATGCCCACTCTCTAAATTTGAATTAGTAAAATAGAACTGTTTATCAGTCAAATTCTACTAATTGCTATAGATAAAACTAAGCTACTGATAATTAGTAGAAATTTTCTGATTCACCTAGTTAAATAAAAATTACTAATTCAATCAGTTAAATAAAATATACTAATTTATTCGGTTATCTTAAAGAATAGAGTCTGACCGCGGAACTACTGATTGAAAAGTAAGATTTTAATTGATGATATCAGTCAATTTTAAATGCTTATATTTCGCATATATTCTGGTCTGTTTTTAAATGAATTAAATTTAAAAATAAGATTTAAAAAATTCCAAAAATTCGTTGTTTGCAGAAGTTTGTGTTAACCGAGTGTTCCACAATTCGCATTTAGTTGGCGCTCTACTCAAACGATATTCATAGTAGAATTTAAAAAAAATTATTTTTTTTAAAATAAAGTCACCCTTAATGTATTTTATTAGGTGTCAAAACCAAAAAACGTTTTATTTCGATGAAGATATTTTATCCACTGTCACTTGCACTCTCACAGAATAATAAATCTTTCTTATTATCCATGATGGCACGATTTAATTAAGTTATGTTCTATTGGCGTTTTTATTATTATTTAGATAAGTTAATATTATAAAATAACTGATTCATCAGTTTAAATTCTATAAGCTGATAATTTAGTAAAATTTTTACTAATTACATTAGCAAATATTAGGACATAATTGATTCAGCAGTCAAAAGTTGATAAAATGATTTAATTAGTAACATTTTTACTAATTCAAAGGAAGAAAGCAGTGTTAATAAATTAATGCTTCATTGAACAGAAAAAAGAAGTCGCTTTTTCTACTAATTTGCTTTAATTTATGTCGCTAGTGACATTTTGTGATAGAAAATCATAATCCAATATTCTTTATGAATTATATAAACAAATTTACAATTTGTACATTTAAAGGTCAAGGAAATCCTTTTTCCCCTTATGTTCCACAAATGATGTCGCTAATGATTCTTATTCGTAACGTTTTGTTATTTTATATTATTTATTAAATTTTTAAGCAAGTTCTTTCTTCGATACATGTAAAACAAAAGAATATTTAAAAACAACAAAACACTTGCATTACGGGAAACATAGTTTCAGACCAGTTGCGAAAAAAATTATTGTTGTCTGCCTTTGTATACACATACTTTGTATTTTTCATATAATTTGTTTGCAAAAGAATAAAAAATATTTGATTACAATTTTTCATCATTAAGCGTCACTGGTGACATCATTTGAGGAAAATTGGGAGAAAAAAAGATTTTTTCCACCTCTAAATGACCAAGTTATAAGTTTTAGTATATGTGCTTATAAAATAAATAAAAAATATCGAATTATCATTTTCCACAATTAAACATCAATGACAATATCATTTAAGAAAAACTGGGGGGAAAAAAATTTCTTTCTGTCTTTAAATTTCTAGGCTAGGTTTTATATATAGGTCAAATATATAAATAATTTATATATATGTACATTTTTTTTAATCATAAAACAAATACGGATGAAAAATTTGTTATGATCGAGTATTATTTTTTCGGTGAAAGAAAGTAATTTTAATGCAAAAATTTACTTTGCAAAGGATGAATTCATAGAGTGCACTATTTGTTAATTTTTTTATAAAAATAACTTCAACAATGCAAAAATTTTATTTTACTCTCTACTACCCCCATTTATAAAGTAAGGCAAATGCTGATCATATAAAAAAATGTGCAAAAGATACACAAAAAAAAACAAAAAAAGCAACTTTTCTTCACGCTATGCATTAACATAAAAGTTTAAACAAAAAAAGAATCAAAAATCAAGCCACATAAATCTCTTCAAAATTTAATGCTGAATTTTTCTTTTAATAAAATCCAATATCGGTTAGGAATTGAAATCTTCAAGTTGTCTGGTACATCGTTTTTTATTTCATCCCACTGTCCAGCGCAACGAAGGAGCTCTTATTCAGAAAAAATTAATTTAAAAAAATTTAAATTCATAGATCCATGTAGTCTGAAAAAACGTTAACTGTTTCTTTTATTCTGTTATTATATCACAGATTCCTTGAAAAAGCTTGATGCGTAACACCTAGCCAAATAATACGCGTATTTCTAAAAAAGGATTCTTCTTTTGATCTCTATAGTAGCTTAAGGGAAAAGCACCTAAATGGCAATCGAATTTCTGTGGTTCGTTTACTAGCAGAGAAAAGAAGCAGATCTTCTTTTAGAAATAATTTAATTCAAAAAAATTTTAATTCATAGCTCCATCTAGTCAGAAAAGACATAAAGAATTTCTGTTATTCTCTGATTATAATACAGATTCCTTGAAAAATATTTATGTGTACCACCTGGAAAAATAATGCTTGTATTTCTGAAAAAGGAGTCCTCTCTTGATCTCTTTAATAGCTTAAGGGAAATTCACCAGGCTGACAATAGGAAGCTCTGGCTTTTTTCCCTAGTGGAGTAAAGGAGAAGATCTTTTTTCTGGCAACATTTAAGTTAAAACAATTTTAATTTATAGCTTCATCTAGTCTGAAAAGATGTTAAGAATTTCTCTTATTCTCTGATGACAATACAGATACTTAGAAAATCTTAAAGATGTAAAACCTGGCAAAATAATTCGTGTATTTCTGAAAATGGATTCTTCTTTAAATCTCTCTAGTAGCTTAAGGGAAATTCATCAAACTGAAAATCTAAAGATCTGTGGTTTTTTCTTCAGCGGAGTGAAGGAGATCTTTTTTCTGATGAAATTTAGGTTAAAACAATTTTAATTCATAGATTCATCTAGTCTGAAAAAAATATTAAGAATTTCTCTTATTCTCTTATGACAATACAGATACTTAGAAAATTTTAAAGATGTAAATCCTGGAAAAATCGTGCGTGTATATCTAAAAATGGATTCATCTTTCAATATATCTAGTAGCTTAAGGGAAATTTACCAGAGTAGCAAACGGAAGCTCTGTGGTATTTTACCTAGCGGAGTAAAGGAGAAGATCTTTTTTTCAGAAAAAATTTAATTCAACACAATTTTAATTCATAGCTTCATTTAGTCTGAAAAGATGTTAAGAGTTTTTCTTGTTCTCTGATGACAATACAGATTTCTTAAAAATTCTTGATGCGTAACACCTGGCGAAATAATGCTTGTCTTTTTAAAAATAGATTCTTCTTTCAATCTTTCTCGTAGCTTAAGGGAAAATCACCCCACCAACAATTGAAAGTTCCGTGGTTCGACTTAAGTCGAGCTAAGGAGAAGATATTTTTCCAGAAATCATTTAATAAAAAAAAAATTTAATTTATAGTTCCGCCTAGTCAGAAAAAACTTTAAGAATTTTTGTTTTCTCTGATTATTATACAGATTCTTGAAAAAATATTTAAGTGCAACACCTGGTAAAATAACGCGTGTATTTCTGGTAAAGGAGTCTTCTTTTAATCACTCAAGTAGCTTAAGGGAAATTAACCAGACTGGCAATAGGAAGCTCTGGGGTTTTCCCTAGCGGAGTAAAGGAGAAGATCTTTTTTTGAAAAAAATTTAATTTTAAACAATTTCAATTCATAGCTTCATCTAGTCTGAAAAAATATTAAGAATTTCTCTTATACTCTTATGACAATACAGATTTCTTGAAAAATATTGAAGCGTAACATTTGGAAAAATAATTCGTTTATTTCCGAAAAAGAAGTCTTCCTTTAATCTCTCTAGTAGCATAAGGGAAATTCACTAGTCTGGCAATCTGAAGGTCTATTGTTTTTTGCCCAGCGGCGTAAAGGAGAAGACCTTTTTTTCGGAAAAAATTTAATTTAAAACAATTTCAAGTCGTAGCTTCATTTAGTCTGAAAAGATGTTAAGAATTTTTGATATTCTCTGATGACAATACAGATATTAAAAAAATTTTAAAGATGTAAAACCTGGCGAAATAATGCGTGTATTTCTGAAAATGGATTCTCCTTTCAATCTCTCTAGTAGCTTAAGGGAAAATCACCACACCGGCAATCGGAAGTTCCGTGGTTCAACTTTAAGTGGAGCTAAAGAGAAAATCTTTTTCCAGAAATCATTTAATATTAAACAATTTTAATTCAAAGCTCCATCTAGCCTGAAAAGACGATAAAAATTTCTTGTTATTCTCTAAAGATAAAGTAGATTCTTTGAAAATTTTGATGATGTAAAACCTGGCAAAATAATGCGTGTATTTCTGAAAATGGATTCTTCTTTCAATCTCTCTAGTAGCTTAAGGGAAAGTCATCAAACTTGCAATCGGAAGATCGGTGGTTTTTTCTCCAGCGGAGTGAAGGAGATCTTTTTTCTGATGAAATTTAAGTTAAAACAATTTTAATTCATAGCTTTATCTAGTCTAAAAAGATATGAAGAATTTTTCTTATTCTCTGATGGCAATACAGATACTTAGAAAATTTTAATTATGTAAATCCTGGAAAAATCGTGCGTCTATATCTGAAAATGGATTCTTCTTTCAATCTCTCTAGTAGCTTAAGGGAAAATCACCCCACCGGCAATCGGAAGTTCCGTGGTTTGATTTTTAGCCGAGCAAAGAAGAATATCTTTTTCCAGAAATCATGTAATTTAAAACAATTTTAATTCAAAGCTCTATCTAGTCTGAAAAGACGATAAACATTCCTTGTTATTCTCTAAAGATAAAGCAGATTCTTTGAAATTTTTGATGATGTAACACCGGGCAAAATGATGCGTGTGTTTCTGAAAATGGATTCTTCTTTCAATCTCTCTATTAGCTTAAGGGAAATTCATCAAACTTGCAATCGGAAGATCTGTGGTTTTTTCTCCAGCGGAGTGAAGGAGATCTCTTTCTGATAAAATTTGAGTTAAAACAATTTTAATTCATAGCTTCATCTAGTCTAAAAAGATATTAAGAATTTTTCTTATTCTCTGATGGCAATACAGATACTTAGAAAATTTTAATTATATAAATCCTGGAAAAATCGTGCGTGTTTATCTGAAAATGGATTCTTCTTTCAATCTCTCTAGTAGCTTAAGGGAAAATCAACCCACCGACAATCGCAAGTTCCGTGGTTCAACTTTAAGTGGAGCTAACAAGAAGATCGTTTTCCAGAAATCTTTTAATTTAAAACAATTTTAATTCAAAGCTCCATCTAGCCTGAAAAGACGATAAAAATTTCTTGTTATTCTCTAAAGATAAAGTAGATTCTTTGAAAATTTTGATGATGTAAAACCTGGCAAAATAATGCGTGTATTTCTGAAAATGGATTCTTCTTTCAATCTCTCTAGTAGCTTAAGGGAAATTCATCAAACTTGCAATCGGAAGATCTGTGGTTTTTTCTCCAGCGGAGTGAAGGGGATCTTTTTCTGATAAAATTTGAGTTAAAAAAATTTTAATTCATAGCTTCATCTAGTCTAAAAAGATATCAAGAATTTTTCTCATTCTCTGATGGCAATACAGATACTTAGAAAATTTTAATTATGTAAATCCTAGAAAAATCGTGCGTGTATATCTGAAAATGGATTCTTCTTTCAATCTCTCTAGTAGCTTAAGGGAAAATCACCCCACCGGCAATCGGAAGTTCCGTGGTTTGATTTTTAGCCGAGGAAAGGAGAATATCTTTTTCCAGAAATCATGTAATTTAAAACAATTTTAATTCAAAGTTCTATCTAGTCTGAAAAGACAATAAAAGCTTCTTGTTATTCTCTAAAGATAAAGCAGATTCTTTAAAAATTTTGATAATGTAAAACCGGGCAAAATGATGCGTGTGTTTCTGAAAAACAATTCCTCCTTTGATCTCTATAGTAGCTTAAGGGAAAAGCACCAAACCGGCAAACGAAAGTTCTGTGGATCGTTTCCCATTGGAGTGAAAAAAAATTTATTTTAAAACAATTGTAAATTATATATCCACCTAGTCTGAAAAGACGTTATTAATTTCTGTTATTCTTTGACCATAATACAGATATCTTCAAAAATCTTGATGCGTAACACCTGGCAAAATAATGCGTGTATTTCTGAAAAAAGATTCTTTCTTTAATAGGAACATTAGTTTAAATTATTTTGTTCTTACGATCAGTTTGGAAATATAAAGGAGAAGAAATATTCCGAGTCAATATTTTAATGCAAATTAAAAAAATTACATCATGCGACATTTCGACCTAATCTGTCAGTCTTCCTCAGGAAAATCAGAAATCATATTTTGTACAGTTTTAGAACGTCAAAATTGTGGTTCAATATAATTTTTTGGGGGAAAAACCTCAAAAAACAAAGAGGCTTCCAATAATTCAGTTAACATTTTTAAATATTCAACCGAGAGAAACCACAATAGTCAAACGATAGACAAACAAGTAATGATGTAATTTTTTTAATTTGAATTAAAATATGTACTAGGAATATTCCATGTCTTATTTATTTCCAAATTGTTTTTAAGGCCAAAATAATTTGAACTAATGTTCCTATTAAGGTAACTATTTAGATCGATCCAAGAAAGTATTTTTGCTTCTTAAATTATCGAGAAGTTTTAATTTTTATTGAATGATTCTTCTTTCGATCTTTCTAGTAGCTTAATGGAAAAGCACCCGACCGTAAATCGGCATAATAAAAAAATGATTTGTATAAAATAATTCTGCTGTTACATGGTTTGACTAAAGAAGATGTTTAATAATCAGAAATCGAATTCGAATTTCAGAAATCCAATTTCCTCTCAACAGGGATAATCTATGCGTAATTCAATATTCAAAGTCTGGTTACATATACATCCTGTTAAAATATTCCGCCGAAGAGATGCAATCAAGGAATTAGGGAGACAGTAACAGATTACGGAGTGGGAATGCATAAACCATCGGATAGAAACCGATTGAGAGGCGAACGGAAGTAGAAACCAAGTAAAGAAAGTGAGTGTGGGAAAATGGAAAAAGACGATAAAATACAGATGGAACGTTCTTCTTGAAAGGAAAAAGTTTCACAACTTTCCTTGAATGTCAACAGTAACACACCATTCAGAACTAATAAATATTTTATTCGTCACATTCCTCCCCCTTTTCCAGCTTCTATGTTGCTGAAAACGCATAAGCAGCGATGAGAATTTGCATATTCAATCAACCATCTAACCCGCTGCCTCAGGCTAACAACTACAGATATACTCCTCATAACTTTTTTCGAGAGTAGACGCCTTCGATTGAAAATTTCTTTTCAACTTACATTGCTCTCTCATCTTCTTATCTTTACCTCGCGAAACCGGGGGTAAAAAATAAATAGAAATGTGAAACTTTTTTCCTAGATACTAGAGCATCATGTCCGTTTTTATAATTTATATAATTTTCGAATAAATATTTATTTGTTATAATTTTTTTTACCATTTGAATTTTCCCTGAATTAGAATCTGAAATAATGTATTCAATGAATCCATCTAACGTAGAATTTACTATTACTACTAAAAAAAGACATAATTTTTGTAAAATTACGTTTGCACAAAATCATAAAAAAAAATTAATACCTTTTAAATTAAAAAATCAGATTCCGATCCAGTTCACATTTCAATATGCAAATGAGTGAAATACTTAAAAAAGTATTAATAGAAAAATAACAGCATGTCGAAATATATTTACAAACAATTAAAACATATGTACATCTAATTGTAATAATTTAATTAAAATATTCATTTTTCGGACCAGTGCACCTATAATTTTGTTTACCTATAAATTTCAAATTTGAAAAGCCTTTCTTTTTTCTTCGTTATCTCAGCGTTAGATTCACACCTCAGGGATGTTAAACAAAAAAAAATTGAACATAGATAATTTAAATCTTGAAATCTTTTCTTCAGAAAAGCGACAGGGTTAAAACTTTCGTTATGTTTAAAAAAAAAGTCTTTTGTTTCCTTTTCGTTACGTTTTGACAGATTGGAATAACATCAAAAACGAAATTTCCTTAAAATGTTGGTATTTTGAATAACGTGACCTAAATCAATTGAACATAGTTACGATTTGGTATTACAAAAACAGAATTCCAAATACTCATTTTATCCTTATTATAAAATTCATTAATTTCAATAGAATCAACTAATAATTAGTTAATCAGTTTACAGAATAAAAAATTAAACAATCATTTTCATTCAATCGTTATAATAATTTTTAGATTGTATATTTTCTTTTGGAACCGCATTTCTGTATATTTAGTTTATTAATAACATTTTTAATTAGTTTCAAAAAAATGTAAATTGTTTACTAATAATTTTGAAAGTTGAATTTAGATACTCATTTCACTTCACAAGCATACGTAAATTATATAATCGTGAGAAAGGCATTATAGAAAAAAATTTTATTATAAAAGCAATAGATAAAAATTAATTTAAGAGTTAAAAACATAAAAAATCTCAAACAATTATTTTTATTTAAAAAATAAAATTTTTTTTACTTTATATGGAAATATTTTTAATTTGAACTTTAAATTCTGATTATTTAAAAAATATCATTCCAAAATATTTAGGTTTGTACAGAATTAATTAATAAATATTCAATTAGTTTAAACAGAAAAGCATTTAAACATTATTTTAATTTAAAATTCAAGAAACTTAAAACGTTTAAAAATGACTTTCTTTAAAACATTCCAATAATTTTAAGTTACTTGAAACTTAAAATTTTTTAAAATTATTTTCTTTAAAACATTCGAATAATTTTCACATTATATATTTTTTCAATTTGAACTTGTATTTGTATAAACTGAATTAATTATAATTTTTTAAACTAATCCTAGGAAATATAAATTTTAACAGAATTGATTAGTAATTAATTAATGAGTAAAGAACATAAACATCATTCAATAATTATTTCAATTTCACAACATAAAAAACCTTAAGCAATTATTTTTATTTAAAAAATTAAATTGTTTTTACTTTATATCTAAATGTTTTTTTAATCTGAACTTTAAATTCTGATTATTTAAAAAATAATAATTCCAGAAAATTTAAGTTTTAACAGAATTAAGTAATAAATATTAAATCAGTTTAAACAAAAAGGAATTTGAACATTATTTTAATTGAAAATTTAAATAACCTAAAACTTTAAAAAATGATTATCTTTAAAACATTCTAATAATTTTCACATTATATATTTTTTTTAATTTGAACCTGTATTTATATTAATTAAATTAATTTATAAAGTTTTAAAATAATTCTATGAAATATAAATATTAGCAGAATCGATTAATAATTAATTAATGAGTAAAGAACATAAAAATCATTTAATAATTATTTTCATTTAACAACTTGAATAACCTCAATCAATTATTTTTATTTAAAAAATAAAAT
>JAAAKG020010269.1:0-21072 GCA_010014905.2 Druon quercuslanigerum
GCCAGCACCTCCACTATATGAAAATTTTGAAAAATCAAAAATTAAGCACATCAGAATTTTGGGCTTTTTTGGGCTCTCAAACGCGCCAACAACCAATTTCCAAAAACCACACCCACCAAAATTGAAACTACCCCCTATGTGAAAACCGCAACTCGGCCAAATCAAAGTACACCCAAATTTTGGGCTTTTAAATGCACAAAAAAAAATTTCTAAAAGCAACCCCTATATGCAAAAAACCACCCTAATGCAAAAATGAAATCTTAAAACAAAAAAAAGGTCATTAAAATTTAGGACTTATTTCAAGCCTTTGAATGCAGCATAAAAAATGTTCAAAAACCACCCTTACGTAACAAAATCAAGCACATGCATATAAATTCGAACTTGAATTTTCAGGCAGCCCAACAATCAGAGACTCCATTAATACTGGAAAATTCTCAAAAAGATGATTTTTCGACAAAGTCATATCTGCGTGGTAGAGAGGGGTTGATTTTAGACTTAAAGGGTTAAAGCGAAAAAAGCAGAGTGGGTATTTTCGTGGAGCCCAAAAATCAGAGACTCCATTAACACTGAAAAATTCTCAAAAAGATGATTTTTCGACAAATTCCTATCTACGTGGTAAAGAGGGGTTGATTTTAGACTTAAAGGGTTAAAGCGAAAAAATCGGAGTGAGTATTTTCGTGGAGCCCAAAAATCAGAGACTCTATTAACACTGGAAAATTCTCAAAAAGATTATTTTTCGACAAGTTCCTATCTACGTGGTAAAGAGGGGTAGATTTAGGACTGTAAGGGTTGGAGTTCAAAAATCAGAGTGGGTATTTTCGAGGAGCCCAAAAATCAGAGACTCCATTAACACTGGAAAATTCTCAAAAAGATTATTTTTTGACCAATTCATATCTACGTGGTAAAGAGGAGTTGATTTTAGACTTTAAGGGTTGGAGTTCAAAAATCAGAGTGGGTATTTTCGAGGAGCCCAAAACTCAGAGACTCTATTACCACTGGAAAGTTCTCAAAAAGATTATTTTTTGACAAATTCCGATCTACGTGGTAAAGAGGGGTTGATTTTAGTCTTAAAGGGATAAGCGAAAAAAGCGGAGTGGGTATTTTCGTGGAGCCCAAAAATCAGTTTGATTTTAGATTTTAGATGGGCTCTAACCCTTAAAGTCTAAAATCAAGCCCTATTTACTACGTAGATAGGAACTTGTCGAAAAATAATCTTTTTGAGAGTTCTCCAGTGTTAATGGAGTCTCTGATTTTTGGGCTTCACGAAAATACCCCCTCTGATTTTTGGATTCAACCCTTGAAGTCTAAAATCAACCCCTTCCTACCACGTAGATATGAATTTGTCAAAAAGTAATCTTCTTGATAATTTTCCAGTGTTAATGGAGTCTCTGATTTTTGGGCTCCTCGAAAATACCACTTCTGATTTTTGGGCTCGAACCCTTCAAGTTTAAAATCAACCCCTCTCTACCACGCAGATATGAATTTTTTAAAAAAATAATATTTTTCAGAATTTTCCAACACTAATGGAGTCTCTGATTATTGGGCTCCAGCCCTTAAATTCTAAAATCAACCCCTCTTTACCACGTAGATATGACTTTGTCAAAAAATAATCTTTTATTCTGATTCTTGGGCTGCTTGAAAATTAAATTTCGAATTTATATGCATGTGCTTGATTTTGTTACGTAAGGGTGGTTTTTGAATCTTTTTTGTGCTGCATTCGACGGCTTAAAATATGTCCTAAATTTTAATCCGCTTTCTTTGTCTTAAGATTTAATTTTTGGCATGGGGATGGTTTTTTTGCACATAGGGGTTGATTTTTAGAATTTTTTTTTGTATATTTGAAAGACCAAAATAAGCCCAAAATTTGGGTTTACTTTAATTTTTCCGAGTTGCGATTTTCACATAGGGGGTGCTTTCAATTTTGGTAGGGGTGGTTTTTGGAAGTTGGTTGTTGGCGCGTTCGAGAGCCCAAAAAAAGCCCAAAATTCTAACGTGCTTAATTTTTGATTTTTCAAAACTTTCATATAGTGGAGGTGCTGGCTTGATTCAAGCCAGCACCTCCACACGAAATTTGAATTTTCCAAAAAAGTAGTGGAGCCCAAAAATCGGCAATATAGCCCAAAAATAGCCCAAAAAGCCCAAAATTCTGATGCAAAGAAATTTGGGAATTTCGATTGTGGAGGTGCTTGCTTGATGGACCTTCAATGTACGCCTATCAACAAATAAGTTAATTATTTTAAAAATTATTTTAAAAGAACCGTACCTAGATATTTCAGAAACGAATGCAATGGTGGTGTTGGTTTTTCGATTGGACGCTCAGTTTGTATCAATTAATTAGTTAATTACTGAATGGCTCAATTTGATCCCAAGCGTTATAGTGTAACATCCTCTACAGAAAAAAATAATTTTTATCAAACATAAATCATACAATCCATTCAATCTTTATTCAGCTCAATTAACCTTGAACTTAGTTAAAATCGCTTAAAATCAATTTTATCTCTTCTGAATTGACCACGAACTTTTTCGAATTCTTTGATATTTTTTTAAAATAAATAATACATTAACAAAGTTAGTAGTTAACCTCTCGCAAAAAAATGATTCCAAGCGAACGAAAAACATAGAAAACTATTATATATAATTTTACTGAGATTTGAAGTTGGCGGCCAATTATACAACGATCCCCTATGATTTAGACAAAAGCGTTTTTTACGATTGAGTACAAAGAAACTGGTCATTTTAAGCGTAGGTCAGGAACGAAGCAAATTTTCGATAGAGTTCAGTGAACAAATCACTTGCTCTCTGAGTAGAGGATTTCCGGTACGTATCCAATGCCAGCCACGAATGTTCACAAGGGATCCTCATTTGTTTTTTCGTTCATTACATTCCTCTGTTTTTTACGGTCACACAAAAAACCATGTCAGTGATACTAATCTTATTGCCTGCCGAAGCGGAAGTACTGGGGCCGTTCACGGCCGTAATGAAAACGCACGCGAACAAGCGTATTCGTTTGGAATAAACTCGCTCTAACTCTGTTCGGCTTTCCTATCGTCATTGGAACGAAAGCTTCCCTATGCCATTCCAAATTGTGAGGATGTGCCGACCGAACCGTCACGTGTCGGTGCAGTACAATTTCATTTGCCTTCTTCAACAACATTAAAAAAAGAGAAATGAAAAAAATCCAGGGAAAAGAGAAAGAATAAAAAAGTAATAGAAGGAAAAAATGGTGCATATTTACCGCTGGTTCCATCCGCTCACCCAGCAGCATATGACCAGCCTTCCGGTAAATGAGACCGTGAAGGGCTCCACAAATCACAGAAACAGAGCTTCTGCATAATAGTATCACCGTCTGAAAAAATATAAAATAAACATTTTTTTAATATAAAAAGGTTTTCATCTTTTCTATACATTATGTAAAACATTAAAGAATAACTTCATAATTAAAAATTAAAATTAGGAGTCATAAATTGAAAAAATACTCAGTTGAAGAGTATACCAATTTAGCTAAAACATAAAATATTTTTTAATTCTTGACTAACTTATCCACTGGAAAAATTTCCTTTATCGTGAAAAATAAAGGATCCCAAACTCGTGTCTAAACGAGTGGAAGAGTACTCGTCAAAGCAGGATTTAAATCCAGGAAAAAACTCTCATTTAGCTTTCCCTAATTTAAAGTGCATTCTTCCTGTTCGTTTTTTTATTGCGACTTGACGAAATAAAGACCTTCGATTTTCGATAATTTTTTAAGCGCGCCTAAATTGGAATCCATTGAATTAGCAAAAATAAATAAAAGGCATTCGTCAAAGACAACAATTCCCTTCTACGTATTTCCCTGGATCTAAAAATATGGTCGAATCACAAAAGTATTTTACATTGTTTTGTCTAAAACAATGTAGAAAGACTAATGTAATACAATAGGACTGAATATTGTAATTAATTCTAAGGATAATGTAAACTTTTATTTAAAAATTTTCAAATTTTATGACGAAACCTCAGGAATAAAAATCAAAAGTTGAAGATAGTGGCAAAAAAGTATGGAAACCCCTAGAAAATCTCTGTGGTTTTTTTTTTTAAATCAAGGTCATACCCTAGCTAACTTTCATCGAAGAGTCCAACGGTGACCTTGGGTTTTACCGCTTGCCTCACTTTCAAGGTCATTTTGAGGTCAGCTTTGTCTTTTAAATGAGTTCTCTATTTTGTATGTGTATGGGTCATGGGTTTACGTGACATCTACAAATTAAATAAAAGTTGGTCAATTTTTTGACTAATTTTGCGAGATTCCTACGAGGTCCTATGACAGCGTACTTTGATCTTTATTTGACCTGTAGAGGTCACGTAAACCCTTCACCCTTAACCCTTAGCCTAAACACATACCCGAACGTAAAATTCCCCACTCTTTTCGATTCTAGCATTTTATTCTTGTTGAAGTCTCAAGATACATTTCAATTAAAGAAAATAAACAAATGTGGAATCAAATATATTAGAGAAAATACCAATATAATGTATAGTTTAAGAATAGATTATAATTGAGGGAAGCGTGGGCAAGATGAATATGTGTGAGGTGAGGGGGGGGGGGCAGCGGAAAAGTTTACAGAACCTGTTTTTTCATTAGCCCAAATATTTAGAAAATAAACGTAAAGAATGCTTTTTAACAATAATAATGATAATAACGTAAAATCTGCATGAAATTCGAAGAAATCAAAGAGAATTAAAATGTTTCAGGAGATTAAATTATTTTTAATTCATTTGCGTATATGCTTCTCAAGTCAGGAATAACGAAGATGCGAACAACTGTATTAGAAACAGTAGTGTCGTATTCCTAATATCAACAAAGTGTTTCTTAAATAAACAGAATAAACCATTTCGTAAAACATCAAAAGTCGCTATGACGAAAAAAAAATGTATGTAATTGCAGACCTTTCTCTATGTGACAGAAAAAAAAATAAATTTTAATATAAATTCCTTTCAAATAGAATTTTAAATTTTGAATTTATGACACGTATTTGTGTAAAATCAGTTCAGTTGAAAATATGAAAATGAATCAGGATATTTGGAAAACTGCAGGAAATTTTTTCAAAGTTTGCGGCAAATAACTTAATGAGAACTTTTTCTCTCATATTTGAGAAAAGTTTCTAAAATTTCTATATAAATAGAGATTTTAGACACCAAACAAACTTAAAGTTTGGATTTCTTTGCATAGTGAAAAAAAATTCTAAACTGAAATCAAAGTTGGAAATATTTTCGAACTTTCTATCACACAAATTGCACATTCTATTTTTACCTTTACTGAGTTTCCTGGTCCTAAAAGGATGATCATAAAAAATTCTTTTATTGTATATCTGAAAGTTCACCAAAGTTCTCGATTGTCAGATATTACAAATTCATTAGGTAGCAACATAAACTAATTAATATAACTTACAAACTTTCAGAAGTAATTGTTGACGAGTACACAATTAAGTTTAAAAGTGTACCAACATGGTCTCTTCATTATTTAAAGGAGAGTAAACACAGGAATTCTATCGATTTGAAATTGTAATGACGGCAATTTCTTTCCCTCCTGTCAGCTCCTACTTACCAGAAACCCCATTTATGGAGTAAGTGTACCGTATCGCTGATAACTGGCTCGCCATCCCGATGAATATAAATCTAATTGTAGTACCAAGCTACATTACTCGTTCGCATGAACGCCCTATACATGTGAGTAAAACGATTCCGGTAACTGGAAAAAATAACACGACTAAAAAGCTAGGTGAGGGCTGAGTTCTCTGCGATTATCTGTTTCACTCTGCGAGTAGCAAAAGCGTTCAGAAATACAAAAAGGGACAAAAAATCCAAAAAAAACGAGCCTTTCTTTATGTGACATTTGAATCTATATAGACTGTTTATAAAACCAAACCTCCCTACTCTCTACCCGTATGACAACTTTCCCTTTTTTTATCTTCTTCTACTTTCCCCTCGATACCTACACCCTTCTTATTTTAACACTTTCTGCAATTATTGTCCTAACCATTTACCATCAACCCCTCACCTTCGTTCACTCCTGCACTCTCGCACATTCCATTCTGTCTATACCTTTTTATGATCCTGTTTTACCTTCTATACATCCGTAATTTCTTTTTCGAAATTCAAATATAAACACGTGCTACCGAGCAGCTGAAACTTCCATTAATTATCCTTCAAAAACAGAAGACCTTAGACCCCCCCCCCCCCCCCTCCCGCCCCAAATATGACCCAAAAATTTAAAAAACTACATTTTTACGTGTTATTGTCCAATCTTAGTTTTAATAAGGCCACTTATTTAAACAATTATTCATTCCCAATAAAATTTTTAAAGAATCGTATTTTCTGAATAAAATTTAAAAGAAGTTCATTGTTTTGGGATAGTAATTTTTTTGTAAACATTACAGGGTGGACCATTTTAATCTATCGCGGGAAATGTCTCAGAAAACAAGTCAGATACGGAAAAATAATTCAGACAAAAGTTGTAGGAGGAAAAAGGGACATGGATTGGTACAAAAGACCTTGACCTTGGAAGAAATTTTGAAGGTTATTTGAAGGTCAAAGTGATTTTTTCTATTAGAAACCCCTAATTTTGATCCCGGATTTGAAAAGAGCGGACAATTTTACGTAAAAGATGTTGTATTGGTCTAGGTTGTTTTAAGATCAGATGAAGGTCAAACAGGCGAAACTGACATAGCGAGCAATATCTCAAAATGTCAATGTTGTGTCATGGTTCAACGATTCTCAGGATCTTGAATGCTCTCAGATATCATGTTTATCACACAATATTAAGCCAAGAATTAACGGATCGAAATTTCATGGAACGCCTTGAATTTTTTCCATGATCTTCACATCATCGTGAGTTGTTAAAATTCGTTATGTTTTCAGACAAGGCTATACTTAAAAACACTGAAGCTTTAAACATACAAAAATGTAATTATTGGTCAGATACGAATCCACACTAGTGCAGAACCGCTGATTATTAACATCGTTGGAGTCTTAATGTTTGGTGCGGAATTATAAATGGCTATCTGATTGGTCCATATTTTTTCGATGACGCTGTTAACCAATCTTTAAAACTTTATTGAACCTCAATAATACACTGTAGAAGCTTCGCATTTTAAATCCATACAATTTAAGTCATTTTGCATATTTGATTTTCAAGTGTCCACGACGCGGCCTGAAATTCACTTTTACCTTCAAGGGACCTTGAAAATCGCCTTCAAGATAAAAGTATTTTGTACCAATACATGCACCCTATTGTCTCCTACAACTATTGTCTGAAACATTTTTCGGTATCTGACGTATATTCTATGTCAATTTTGCCTATTTGACCTTCATCTAACCTTGAAATAACCTTGACCAACACAACATCTTATGCGTAAAATTTTCCGCTCTTTTTAAATCAGGGATCAAAATTGGGGGTTTCCATTATAAAAAATCACTTTGACCTTTGAATAACCTTTAAAATTGCTTCCAAAGTCAAGGTCTTTTGTACCAATCCATGTCCCCCTTTTCCTCCTACAACTTTTGTCTGAAACATTGTGAATACCATTATGTGAAATTAAAATAACCCTTTTGAATATGCGAAAGAATACAACTCTTTTATTAAGGTCCTTTTTTACCGAGACCAAAATGAATCAAATTTTAAAAACTGAATTCACATTATACATGGAAACAAAAACATATAACAGCAAAAATTGCATATACATTTTTTTTAATGAGATGGATCGTGTAGATGTACGTACATCCACAAATTGGTTTAATTAAATTGAGATATGGAAATTTTTACTTTGTTAATATATTTATAGTCTGCCATCGTATCGCAAATACATTTTTTTATTATTTCCATTGTGTTTATATTTGCTTTCTGTAATTGCTGTTTCTTGAAAACAATATTATAAAATAAAAAAAGCATAAAATTGGTGAAATAGTATTTAGAAAAATAAAACATTCGGGAAAAAAGTTTCTGGAAGTGCTTTTAAGCGGTTATTAGAGTATTACTTAATATACTTATAAAAGAGTGGGTGGGTTTAACTGGCCAAATGCCAGTGCCGAAACACTTTAAGAATGTTAAGAAAATACATTATATGGGTTGTTATATATTTTTATTTAACTTCTCTTAAAGAATTTTTCATTACTTTGGTATTAAAATGGTTGTAAAATATTTTTTTAAACTTTCTTAAATAATGAAATGATTCATTAAAAATTTTATATAGTTTGGTATAATGTTCTGAAATTCTCTAAATTATTCCAGATTGTTCTGAAACGTTCCAAATTACAGCAGAGAAAATGTTCAGAAATATCTTAAAGCGTCTACAATTTTCTAATTGTTCTTCAATTTTCAATATTATAGAAATCTCTAAGCTATTCACAAAAATTATAGAAAGTTTGAAAACGTGCTTAAATCTTCGCGAATATTCTAAATGCTTTGCAGTCCCAGAACAATCGAGAATGTTTTGTAATGCTCGTAAATGCACTGGATAACTTAGTCTGTTTAAAGAAATTAGCTGTTTCTTTCAATATTTTTTTCTAATAATTTTTATAAATATCCGTTATATATTTTATGTATAGATTTTATTTTATGTCTGATCAAATCCATTTCAAATTTTTCTACATTTTTTACGAATTTTTTAAAAATGTTGAGCCTAAAATTACTTTTTTATCAATGTTGCTTCAAAACCGTAATATTCTTTACATTTTTGAGATACAAAAATGTTGAAAAATCTGACTTTTCCCCCTGAAATTTTTAGCAAGGTACTAATCATCAAAAAATTTCCATTTGAAGTTTTTCCTTTCTTTTTTCGCTTTTTTGAAACCTATCAAGAAACAAAGAATCTTTAGACCTAGAATATGTGTATTACCTATCACTCGTGAAAATTTCAGCAAAAAAAGGTAGTTGTAGTTACATGCTTTAAAAAAATTTTGTTTTAATTTTTTCAAATTAAAGTAACTCCACCATTTTTCATTGTTTCTTCGTTTTTTTTCATTGGTTTAGAAAGAGTGAAAAAATCTTGACCCGAAAACGCATAACGTCAAATTAGTCAATTATGATAAGTAGAGTATATTATTGCATAATACTCCTGAAAAATTCAGCAAACAAGGTGGATTTTTTAGACAATTTTTTTCTTTAAAATAAAAATCGAAATAACTTTAGCATTTTAAACATTTTTTGCGGACATGAAAGAAGTTCGAAAAACTGGATAAACTGCAACAAGAAAATTTTAATCCCTCAAAAATTCATAAAATGGCACCGTTTTTAAAGTAAAATTTGCAGAAGAACTCATATTACACTTAAAATTCGTAAATAATTTTTAAATCTTTAAAAAAAATGTTTTTTTAGCATCTTGATTTGGAAAGAGTGTAAAATCTAAAGCAATTTCGAGCGCGGATAGCACTCGGATAGGTGACCATCGCGAGGTCGTTTTCTGCAGTTTGCCTCGCCCCTGGCCAAACGTCGAGGCAGATTCGACTACTTTGATTAAAGTCGGATGAAGCCGCGGGTTATCACTGGTTGTGATTAAATTCATATAGTTTACATATTGCATTCATACAGTTCACCTTAGTAAAAAGAAATTTTATTGCAGACTTACATTAGACTTTAGTGGCGAGGGTGTCCCGTGTATAGACCTCTGTTCCGCCGGGGTTTAAAAATAAAAAGGCATAGTACAATAGGTTTTAACTGCAGTGATACGGGACCTAAATGGGTCAGCCTTACAAGATAATAATAATAATTAGACATTGAACATGCTACTTAGCCGCATGCATGACTTTAAATGGATTCAATCACATAAATCGTTTGAACATGATAAATGACGAAAAAAATTACACTTTCATCGAAAGCTCCTGTCAATTTTGGGCCTTGTTTTTGCCTGAAAGAGTACATTTTAATTTAGATCAGGACTCGACGATAGAGAGGTTGTTCACGTATCAGGAACAATTTCAACTTATTACTTCCGTTGTCACGTAATTCCCTCTTTATACGATTGCACTGCGGTTGGGTTATCATCATGGAAATACGACTGGATAATATGTCCTACAAATTGGTAAAGAGCTAATTATTGAGCGGCCGTGGACATTATTCCTATCTGGTTGAAATCCCATATTGTATGTCGACGGTAGCTCTGTAGGGCTAACCACATATATACATACATATATGTAATATCTAGAAATCTAATGGGATTACGGTTAATACAATTCATCCACCAAAGAGTGAGCAGGGAAGAGAATTCTGTAGCGGAGGTCGGAGGGGGTTAAAAATTGATGGAATGGGGAAAAGAGAAGCGTGATTGGAACGGAGGCTTAACTGGACGGCTTTGTGGACAATGTGGGTTGCGGCATCGTCGTTAAATTCGGTACCAATGTCGAATCGATAGCTCGCCGTAATGTCATAACGCACTTTCGCTAGAGACCGCACTCAACTTCTGCGACTCACTTTTTTGTGAAAAAAAGCGTTTACATTTTATCCTTCCAGCCTTTCTATAATATGAAAATTCAGTGAACCTAAAAACTGATAAGCAATGCTCTAAATTTGTTGGGTCAAAAGAAACCGGATATGGGATTAATGAAAATGGAAATTGATCAAGCAAACAATGCTATTCATCAACTTAATTGATCATTTCGAACTACATGTCTCCTGCTACAATTTTATTCTATTCTGAGAAAATATTTGCCTTCAAACCTGAAAATGGTTTGCACAAAATTGGAAAAAATCTTCAGATTTTCCAGAGTTAAAATCATTTTAATTGGAAATAACTGTACTATAAAAACTAGTATTTTATGAATTCGGTAACGAAATCAATTAAAAAATTACAATTCCAGACATTGATTCGTTTTTGTGTACACAGGCACGAAAAGGTTTCAACGACAGCGCTCTCACCCCAATTGAATTGATGTGAGTTATTTCGAGTGAGAGTGCGTGCTTGACTGGAATATAAAAAATTCAACGGTTCCGAGTGTTGTACTGCCGTCCAAACTGAAAATGTATGTAAGCGATCTTTGAGTTGAACGGAGATATTCAAGAAAAACCATTTTCGCTAAGAGCTTCAGTATAGGAACACATTTTCATCAATGCAAGTACCCCTTTTTGGTAAAACGCATGTGTTCTTTCTGATTATACAAGAACAAATGGATAATTTAAACAATTTATGTTAAAAAATGTACTTTATAATTTTTCTGGAATCAAATTCCAGCTGAAGTCGCTTGCGTATTTTTTCGCTCAGAAATCTTTGCTGGGCTCGACACATTTCTAACTTAAGACTTTACGTAAAGGACATGCCGACACATGCAGAGTTTTTATTTTGAACAAAGCAGCGTGCTCGGCCACTTTTGCCAGACAAAAGATTCTCAAAATACTTTGCTTATATTCTGTCCCTGTATTTCGTTAGGCACCGCAAAGTACTTTACACACTTTTTTATATTGCATTTAGTCAATTTGCTGAATATTCGAAATTTTAAACATTCTCTTCTTATTATAAATAATTAAAAATTATAATGTTATTCATGACAGCTAGATACAGTTTACTGTTACTATTCCACTGATATAAAAAACCCATTTTTTGAAAAAATGTCACTTAACTATGTTTTTCCGTTGTAGGGCAGTGTAATTAGAGCCATAAATTTGCGAACATTTTTGTATAAAAAATACAATGCACTTTATACAAGTAATTAACTATTCTGATTTCCATCAAGAAATTTTTTTTAGTTTCTAACACATTCAAAAGTTTAGATCATTTGTAGAAACAGTTATAGGATGACAAACATTAGACTAAATGACAATACAAAAATGTTGAAGAAAATTATTTAAAACGTAGAGAAGCTACAATGGAAAAATTTAGATGGAAACATGAACGCGAAGATGTAAGGGAATAAAGTTATAAAAAGTAAAAGAGTTTAAATACGCGGGATATACTTTGCAAAAAATAGTGATCAAAGAGCTCATATAAGAGAAAGTTAAACTTTTCTGAAAAAGATCTCTTTCGGTCCGCTAAGAATCGAAACCCAGAAATTCCGGTTGCCGGTCGAGTCCTTTACCCTAAAACTACTCGAGAGATCGAAAGAAGAACCTTTTTTCAGAAAGACACGCATTATTTGCCATGTCTTAAAATTTAAACTTCATAAGGAATCTATATTATCATCCAAAAATAACAGACATTCTTAACGTCTTCTCAGACTAGATAGACCTATGAATTTAACACTTTTATGCTTAAATTTTTTCTCAAAAAAGATCTTCTCCTTCGCTCCGCCGTAAATCGAACTACAAAACTTCCGATTGGCGGTCGGGTGCTTTTCCCTTAAGCTACTGGAGAGATCGAAAGAAGAAAATGTTTAATTCATAGCTCCATCTAGTCTTAAAAGACGTTAAGAATTTCTGCTATTCTCTGATAGTAATACAGATTCTTTGCAATAGTTGACTTGCAACACCTGGAAAAATAACGCTTGTCTTTCTGAAAAACGATTCTTCTTTCGATCTCTCTAGTAGCTTAAAGAAAAATTACCCGACCGGAAAAAAGAAGTTCTATGTTTCGATTCCCAGCAGAGCAAAGGAGAAGATCTATATTGAGAAAAGAATTTAATTTAAAAAATGTTTAATTCATAGCTCCATCTATTCTGAAAAGACTGTAAGAATTTATGTTATTCTCCTATGATAATACAGATTTATTTATAAGAGAAAGGATAAAAAAGCAGAAGAGGTAATAAAACAGATATGGGAAATAGGAAAAATAATGTTAAAAAATTGGAGAAGGGGAATGTGGCTATTATACGAATGTTCTGGAGCAGATATATGGGCATAGAAAGAAAGGAAAGAGATTATGAGTTTACAAGAGATGTATAGAAGGTAGACGTTATGGGTAGACTGGAAGAAGCCGGGATATATGGTGAGAGAAGAAACTCAACGAAATAAATTAAGCCCTAGAGCCGGAAAGATGGCATGAAAACTTGAGACGAAGCTAAGGCAGGAATAGGGAGGGAAGTTAGTGAGAGAGGTAGAAGAAAGAAGACGGAAGGCGACAGAATTAACGAGATGAGAAGAAGAAAGAAAGAAGTTGCGGATGTTTGAGGAATGTAAATATAATAAATGATGTAAGATAATAGAAAAGGATGGAGTAACAAAGTATTAAGAAAAGAGATAAGTAGAGAAAAGGTAAACAAGGATAGCCAGATCTTGATCAGGAAAGCCGGTAAGGGAAGGGATGTACTAGGAAAAGAAAGTGGATAGAAAGTGCAGAATCTGTGAGTGAGAAGAGGAAACATAGTAGCATGTATGGGGAGCATGTAAGAGAGGAATGGAAGATAAAGGAAGCTGGTAAGAGACTGTGGTAAAGATTCTAGGGGAGAATGGATTGGGGGAAGAGTAGGTGAAGGAGTTGGAGAAGACTAGAGGATCGAAGTTGTGAAAAAAATGGCAAAATGGAAATGCGAAAGAAGTGAAAGAAAAAAGGAAAAGAACGGTATTGGTTATGTAATAACATTACCATGTAAAATGTGACTGCGTTCTCGCTCGCTCCCCCCTCTCTCTCACTCTTGCTTGCACTCTCGCTTTCGATCGCTCGCAAACTCATTCACTAACACCTCTCAATTTTCACTCTCGAAAAAAATATAAATAAGGATCTAGATGTAAAAATTTATGTAAAAAGTTTTAAATAACTGTAGATAGTCAGGATAATTTTTTATCAAATGTGTAGGCGAGAGTATTGTGAAGAATGGAGGTCGTGCAAATCCTTAGGGGGCACATTGTTTATAAAGAAGAAGTACACAAAAATAACAATCCTGTCCGAAAAAATGCAAACAGTGAAAATTTGAAAATTGCCTTGATATCCTTAACTCCTCATCCTTGATATCCTTAGATTAAACCAACATGAAAACATTTTGGAATCTCTTAAAATTATATGATATCTTTAAAAATATTTTTAAGTCCACTAAAATTATTGAAAACATTTAAAATCTGTTAAAATCCATTTAAATTTCTTAAAAGGGGCAAAATCTTCAAGATGATTGGAGGTCTTATAAATCCTAATCTTCTCTGCTTAAAATTATTAAAATGAAATTCAATGCATTTTGTAAATTATAAATCACTTGAAGCCCCTTGTGTATAAATTGAATTAAAATTATACATTTAAGTTGTCTAGAAAAATAATTATAATATATGAAGCACGTAAAAATCAGTTAAAAGCCCTAAAAGCCTGTTAAAATGCTTGAATCTTTATGAAATTCCTTAAAAAGCCTTTAAATACCTTGAAATCTTTAAAATCGATATGAATCTCTTGAAATTTGTTTTCATTTAATTTATTTTTCGAGGTTTGTCAGAAATCCATACATATCTTCAAAAGTCCTAAAAAATTCTTTGAACTCCCTTGAAATTCCTTATATCTTTTAAGGTCCTTCAGTTCAACAATTTAAATTTAAAATTATAATTGAAGGTTTGTAAAAAAAAACTTTTTTAAATTCCCTAAAAATAATTCAAATCTTTTGAAATCCTTTAAAATCTTTGAAATCAATAAGAATCCCCTGCAATTTTATTTCATTTGAAGAATGCAAAAATCCTCTAAAATTCGTTGAAATGGTTTAAAATTACTTGAAAAAAGAAATCTATTTAATCTTTTGAAAACCGATTATATCTTTTAAAATTAGTAGAAATATTTATAAATCCCATAACATCCCTTTAAATGGCTGAATCTATTAAATTCATTCTTTAAAATTCCTTGAAATATTTTTAAATCTCTTCAAGACCCTTAAACCTTTTGATATATTGGAAAATCTTCAAATGGTCATGGAAATCTGACATAATCGCCTAAATCCATGGAAATTCGGTGAAATTCTTTGAAATTTCTTAAAATCAGATGGGAAAGAATTGCACGGAATTCTAAGCGGTTGAGTAAGATTTCATAAATAGTGTACACTGAATCCCTAGCATTTAAGTTATTAGGAAAAATTTATTATCATTTTTCTACAATTAATTATTACAGTGATTTTCCATTAAAACAAATTATTGAGCGTAACAGCTAGTGTAGAATTTATAGAGGATTATTATGTCCGAGAATCAAAATCAGAGCAGTCGAAGCAAAATTTAATTAACCAGCGGAGTAATTAAATTTTATACGAAAAGTTTCATTATTGGATGAGATAAAAAAAGTGATAGGCGAGACAAAAAAGAACACTCGTGAGTTTATTTCTAATAAAAATAGCTCTGCACATCTAAAATAAAAATGGATTGAAAATCTCGTTTTATCGTTTAAATAAAAACATTTTACGCGTCATTTTATATAAATTGTATTCATTATTACATTTGATTCCATTTCACATTCTAATTTAATTTCAGATTTATTGCATGGAAATTATCGCATTAGTTCTATGTGTAGAAATTACTGGAAAACCTGGAGAAATATTATTTTTGTAGGAATGTAAAATATGGCATAAAAAAGTTTTAAGCGTAAAATAAATTAAATAAACTCCTAAGATCTTTAAATATTTCACGCAACTTGATTAATGTATGCAAGCTCATACATTTTATGTTTTAGCGTTTGCAGTTTACAACAGGGAAATACACTTGAACTTGGATTTAGGCTCGGTTTTGGTTTTAACCTTCTACTTAAATCCAGACTTTCGAACGTAAGCATCAGGGCCGTTCGAACTCTGAAAGTAAACCTACGCAACGTGACGCTGTTATCCAGCTGGGTAGTTAGGTAACGGCAATAACTAAAATGATAAAAGCATGGCGTCATTACATTTTAATTAGCTAAATCAAATTCTTGATATAATTTTAAAAATATGAAAAAAAGTTGATGAAATTCGGTTAATATTTCAGGAAATAAAAGAAATCTTCAAGTGCGCATGCAAAGTTACAACAACATTCAACTGAGATTGAAGTTTTTAACTGATTTGTTACTAACTTTTTTAAATGTTCTTTTCATTATCCATTGCAGCTATTGCAGCCTTTCAGAACTCAATTTATTAAAATTTTACAACATTTTAATTTTTTTCGACCAGTTCGACTCCCCTAACAATGGGAAGGTTCCGCGAAGAAAGCAACCGTCAGCATGACTGACCAGCAGTACAGTTTCCCCATTGCTTCCAATATTGTGAAAGAATTACGGGGTGACGGCCCTGCCCCTTCCTGAATAGTGCGAAAATGTTTGGGAAACGCTTCAATAGTCAACTCAAAAGGGCACCTTTGCTCCTCATCAGTTTTGAAGTCTCCCAAAGGCCATTGTTACCTGAGCGTCTCTATCCCAGCAATCTTTTACGTTTCCCGATTAGTATTATAAGCTAGCGTTCAGCGCAAAAAGAAGAAAGAAAAGATGACTATAAGGTGTGGACGGTGGGGAGGTAAAAATGTATAGATGTATAGAGATTTAGAAGAAGGGAATAATTGAATGGGTCAGAGTCTGGGCAAAAAAGTTGAAAAGGGGTGATAAACTAAATGTAAATAGATTAATGGGGAAGTGAACGTATAAAAGGAAGATAGAAGAGCAGGTAAAGGTCGAATGAAGCGAAGATCTGAATATATGTTAGAATATAGTAATAAATAAAAAGGGTCATTGGGATAGAGATATTTTTTTGGATGGAGGGCAAGACTGATCAGGACAGGTACTACGGAAGTCGAGAAGACAGGTTCATAGGTTAGCGAGATACGGTGGGCTAAAACACTGAATAATTAGGGAGATGACTGAGTAAAGAGGTAAAGAAAAATGTGCGAGGGGATGAAGATAAGGATATAGAGATGAAAGGAGTAATGAAAGGAGGAGCAATAGAGAATAGGCACTCAGGAGATTGAGTGGGAAACTTGTGTACAGAGGGGTGGATGTGAATAGTTACGGATATATATGAGTATAAGAGAATATAGGTATAAGGAAAGGTAATTGGATCAGGGGCTTAAGTTTAAAGTTGAAAAGGGGATATATACAGAATGTAAGTAGGGCCAGGGGTATATTATCTATGAAATCGAATAAGAAGAGATCGTGAAAGGTCGAGTAAAACTAAGAACTAACAAGATATCAAATTAAAATGGTAGAGAGGAAAGATGACTGGGATAAGGATATTGCACTGGAGGAGGGGAAGGGTGAGTAGGTCAAGTAGTACTACGGACTATGGTTAGGGTAGAAGATGTCAAGTGGATAGCGACGGTGGGCTAGGTATATTAGGGTAAAGAGGTGTATAAAAAGTTGTTGAAATAGAAGAAGTACTGACGTGAGGATAGGTACCAAGAAAGTCAAAAAGAAGATTTCTGTACAAGGTAAGGTAAGGTTAAGGTAGAAAGTGGATTGTGGATGGTGAAGAAGGACGGTGGGCTGTGGTAATTTGATGCTTAGGGAGATACAAGATTATGTGGGTATAGAAGTGATGAAGAGTGAGAGAAGATTTAGATAAGGATATAGAGGTAGAGGGCGGTGAAGGGCAATGGTAATAGGGAAGATGTACCAAGGAGGTGGAGTGAGAAGGTCTTTATGTGAGACTGTCAGGGTGGAGAGTTAATAGTGAAGAAGGACTAACAGTTAAGAGGAGTGGATGGTCACGGAGATAGTTAAGCATAAGGGTATAGAGGTGGAGGGGAAGGTGTTTGGGTTATTAGAAGTACTGAGGTGGTTGGAGCATTATAAGGTAAAGGTATCAGGAAAGTCTAGAGGAAATGTTTCTTTTAAGATACAGTCAGAGTATAAAGTAGATAGTGGATCTTTTATAGGGATGATTGACTAAAATAAGTGACTGGTTAGGGAAATATATAGGGTATAGGAGTATAGAGGTGGAAAAAAATGTATGAGTAGATGAAGATTGTTATTTTAAGGTGAAAGGATGATATAAGGATATAGATGTGAAGACAAATGTGAGGGGATTGTGACAGGGCTATGGAGGGAAGGATTTGGAGGTACTAAGGAGGTCAGGGAAAAAGGGTTCTGTGTTAGATGTGGTTACAGTAAAAGGTGGATGGTGGTGAGCGACGAAGGACTAAAAAAGTGCATTGTTTAGCATATATAGAGTAAATTCATATAGATATCTAGATGTGATAAGGGAAAATAATAGATGGTGGAGAGGTACGGAGGGCCAAGGAGTAATAAAGATAGTTCGGGGGATAATTATTTATTGAAAATATGAAAATCAGGACTTAAAATTCTCAGCTTTTTGACAATATCCCCTAAAACTTCGCTATTAAAAAATGGCGAATATTCTGGAAATTTCCAGAATATCTGTGGGTGAAACGGACGCTAAAGTGAAGAAACATCGACTGTTCGTTTATAACTTGACCGCTTTCGAAATGCATGCGCGTGTTATGCGATATAATTTTTATTTTTTCTCTATCGCGACAGAGAGGGTCGTTTCCATAACGCTCAAGAGCTCTGCGTCGCATCGGAATGCTCGTTTGAAAAATATCGGCAATAAATTTAGTCCAGGTTGCCATGCATGTCAGTACGTACCTGTATATCGCAATATTTCTTCGCAATCTTTTGCGCTCCTCCCCTTACACTCTTTTGAGCCATCGCTCTTTCTCCCTTGGACTCATAGGAAAGTGACGCTTTTAGCGTTTTCCGTGTAGTTAAGTTACGATGCACTATCTTACAAACTCACGAGTACGTTCATGAAAAATTACAGCATCTGCGATACTTTAGAGTCTCGATTTAGTAAATCTCTACTTTAGCTGAAGATGCATGAAATCTAAAGCCATTTCTTTGATTCTATTCGACAGCTCAGATTGAAACTGCCATTTATGACATATAAAGCTGTTTTGAAAAGGTTGCTTCACAGAATCAGTTTATCAAAGGGGTATCCCGGATTTATATGAAACAGACTAACCTAGTAATGTATTCGAAAAAATTTCCACATATTGTGGATAACCCATGTTTCGTCAACTGAGTCATCCAATAATTTAAATAAATAAGATATGTCGTAAAATAATACTGCATATTTACAACTTATTACAGGTTCAGGCTAAAAACCAATCATCAGCAAAGTAAATAATTAATTCAATAATATATTAACTATAGATTTAGATTTCTCAAGGTCTGAGATGAAAAATAACCCTGTGAATAAGATCATAAATGAGGTTTTACGTAATAGTGTCAAAAATATATGTACTTATATTTTCGTAACAGTTACCGAAAATGCAAGTACAAATGTTTCGATCTCTTCTAAATAAAAGTTTTGTCGCATTTAATTTTTGATCAGTATTCAGAAAAAAAATAATGTTCGAAAAATACATAATATCATAATATTATAAATACATAATATCTTGTGTACTTTGTATCATAAAATCATTATTAAATGGTTACAATACTCATTATTTTCACGGACTATAAATTTAAACTTCATATAAAAACATGAATGTGTAATTTCGCTTCACAATCATTACAATGTACATCTCTGAAAATAAAAGTTTTTATACCTTAATTGAGAAAAGCGTATTTAAATTCAACCGAAACAAATCCAGGAAATACAGTACTGCTTTTTTATTATCCAATTAGAAATATGATGAGAAAACTATGTAAAACTCTTGTTTGGTCACCAATTATAATCGTCGGCAAAGCTCGATTCTGCCTTGTGCGTGAAAGCGATGAGCAAAATACCCAGCAATCTCAATTTACGCATTGTGAATTTTAAAGAAAAATATTATTCTATATACTAGCTTGCAAATGCGGATATAAAGGGAAAGGACTCCCCCCCCCCTAATATTTAAGGCACGAAATTTAAAATTTGTAAATTCTTATCATGTACGTAAAGTATTCAATGCCTGTTAACTACGTTGACAAATTTGAGCTCTCTAACAAATCTTGTTTCTAATCTTCTGAAATTTTAAGCCACCATACCTCCCTTTCTTAGATTCTGTAAGTTTTAAGCCCCCCCCCCCCCCTCCTTAACTGTAATTTTTTCCGACTAAACTAAAAAAATTTGGGGTCATCCAAATTTAGAAATAGAAATACAATCTTTTTGGTAGAAAATTCAATAGCTTGTTTTTAATAATAATAATAATAATAATAATAATAATAATTAATTAGAATTTCATTTCTTTGGTTGAAAAATACATTTCGCTATTAAAAAATAATGTTTTTCTTCTTAAAATGTAGTTATTGTATTTTTCGTCAAAACATTTGTTATAGATATTTCATCTTTTTGTTTTAAAATTCATTTGCTAATTTAAAAATTCACATAAGAAGTTAAAAACTTATTTTATTTAATTAAACATTTATTTCTTTCACTGAAAATTCAAATATTCGATTTTTTGTTGAAAATTTATCTTTTTTAGTCAAAAATTCATCCATTTTGTTAAAAATTTGTGTGTTTTTGGTAGAAAACCAATCTTTCTGCTTAAAAAATTACATTGAAAATTAAAACATTTAGTTGAAAACGTATGGATTTGGTTTAAAGTCATTATTTTTTGTATACATTTATTATTTTCGGTTAAAACTTAATTTCTTTGTTTGAAAATTATTTTTTTATTAAAAAATTTTTTTTTCAATAAAATTTTTTTTTAATAAAAATATAACCAATTCATTTTTGTCGGTTTTTGTATGGACATTTTTTTTGTAGAAAATTCGTTTGCATGGTTGAAAATTTAACTATATCTTTTTTCGTTAAAAATTGATCTTTTTTGTCAAAAATTTATTTATTTTTGTACAAAATTCATCTTCTACGTGGAAAATTAAACTACGTGGTTTATTTCTGTGGTTAAAAATTTTAAAACTATTGTTAGAAAAATTTTTTTTATAAGTTTTTTCTTTCTAAAAATGTAGCTACTCCATTGTTAGTAGAAAATTGTACTTTCTTAGTTAAAAATTCACTTATTTTGTTGGATGCTCGTATGTTTTAGTCAAAAATTAAATTATTTTGGTAGAAAATGCATATTTTTGTGTTATAAATTCAACTTTTTTTCAAAAATTCTTCTTTATGACTTGAAAACTCAACACTTTGGATGACATTTTTTTTCTTTACTGATTGAAACATCTTTCTGGTTCAAAAATTCGTCTCTTTTGTTAAAAATTGTTTTTTTGTTCATTTAATTTAACAGTTTTTACATTCTCATCATTTATGATTGAGAAAGTATTAGAATTCTCGGAAATTTGACACCACCATGTTTCAACGGATCTC
>JAAAKG020010280.1:0-21071 GCA_010014905.2 Druon quercuslanigerum
TTTCTCACGTTGACAGCTTCTGTACTTTTAATTCCCTTCATTGCTTTATAAAGTAGTTTCTTGCATCCTTCAAAGTCGTTTTGTATTTTCTTCTAATTAACATTAAAATAGCGTAATAAGCAATCATCGATAAACAGGACAATGTACTTTCGATTTAAAAATCAGGAATTTCATATTGCCTGATTACCAGACATCTTAAAGAATATATGTTAAAATTTTCATTAGAAGTTCAAATTTAAACTGCTAAAAGTAAGGGAACAGGTTGTTCGTGTGGACTAATCCGTGTCCGAGTAGCTTGAACAGACGATCTGCCAGGGCAGGGGTTCGAATCCTGTTACCTATCATTTTCTCTCGATTGCCCTACACGCTAATTATAGACACTATGGTAATACTTCCAAGCTCCACCTCATCTCTTAGTGTATTTATGTGAAACAAAATTTTTTTAATGTTATTAAAATATATTTTTTAATTTTATTTTTTAAACAGAATACACTTTTTATTGGAAATATTACTGTAATTTGAAATATATACTGGAAGTGAGTGATTGGACATTTTCATGAAAAATAATGTCATTATTTTGTCATAAAACGATTACACAAGAGAATATCAATAAAATGGCTTTTCCACCAGACTGGTTTGAGTATCGAGGCAACCTGACATTTTCAGAGTAGCCAAGGGAAAAGCCAATGAACTAGCTTTTCCAAGAACATGAAAGCGACTCTTTACCAGAGGGATAATCATAATTTTCCGAGTAGTGCTAGACATTATTAGAATGCATAGTGCCGATCTTCACATTTTCCCTGTAAACAGGTAGAGTGGTAAGCGAGGAATACAACAGAATAGCAAGAAATAGCAGAACACTACCCTGTTCTGTATTGTGTCTATGGCTATTTTCCAGCTTCCCTGTGTCTGTGCATCGTTTCATGCACCTCAATGATACTGGGGGTGCATTCCTCTTCACACCGAGTTGGTAAAGCGAGGAAAATGGTTGTATGGGGCGTCAGTGTAGAGAAATGCTACACCATTGTTTCGTAATAAGCCACATCGAAACTGTTAAACGCCAACCCGGAATTCCCGGATTGTCGGGCACAATCTCACTTCGGTGAGTAGCTTCGATTTGCAGATCGGGGCTTCGTACAAAATTGATTTTACTGCAATAGAACTAATTTTTAACTTTTAAGTCGAAATGGGAACTATATGGAAAAGTAGTGTGTTAGGACCCTGGAAAAGTAAAACAATTTTGGCACTGATTTACGAAAGCCTTCATCTTTTTTTATTAAAAATCTGTAGTCAAAATGTTGACTACTATTTTCTTGCACAGTCTTTACTAAATTTTTGGAAAGGTTTTCATTCTTTTTTTTTACTTTATGCTTATTCCATGTTATTTTCAGTTTAGCATGTACAGACTCCATAGACTGTTCGCTGTAGTATCCAAGTCCATGTTGTTTTTTTTTGCAAAAATATGCTACATGATGAATTACTGCATGCACTTCTGGTGTGACACTGATGCCTAAATCTAGAAAACTTTTATGAAATCTTTCAATGTGTGCTTATTTACAGAAGACAAAATCTAATATAAAAATGTTATAATACTAACTTTGATTTTTCACATACACTGATAAAAAATTATTACTCTGAAGAAATTTATTTTTTTAAATAACGTATACTTAAAGCGTTTGAGTCAAAATAAACGTTGACTAATGTTATTTTTTGAGTTCTAAAAATTCAAGTTTTTCAAAATGAAAACACAGTTTTTTTACGGTTTCTGTTTAAAGTGTTTAAGTTTGAAAATTAATAACCATGGCATGTTGCCTTTCAAGCAGACACACGTTTAGGATCGACTCCCCCATTCACTGATAACTTTTCTATCAGTTTAAATTATATAATAATTATTTTATGTGTATAGTTGATGAGCATAGTGTTCTAGTTCTTGAAGATTGTAATTAAAGATTCAAATAAACATTCATAATAAAATTGTATATAAACTTTAAAATTTGGCAAAATGCCTTTGCAAGTGTCACTTCAGTAAGGATATTTGCTATTTCCATCCGGATTTCGCTCAGGTCACTTTAAATCTATTTTGCATTTATCGCCACACGTTACTCCCGGGCGGAAATTTCGCTCCAACGTGGTTTGTCATATCTCGCTCACCGAAAGTGTTTGATAATTCAATTACGATTCCAAAATTTCTGCGATAGATGATTCATAGATTAAACCACGTATCGGTGCAGCGAATGATCATTCTCACCACATAGGTGGAAAACTAATCCAATCCAATACCAATCCAATACCTAAAATTATAATATTTTACTCGGAACAGTTTTTATTCGACCTAAAAATAAAATAAACATAAATAATAATAATTGAATAATATAGATTTGAAAAAAGAATTAATTTGATATAAAATAATGCAGAACGTCCCACCTTAGTGTTCCGAATAATTTAGTATTTGGATATATAATTCTAGAGTTGATATAAATGAACAGGAATTTCAGCAATTCCCCAAAAATTGCATTTATATAATTATTTGAAGATTACCTCATAATTGTATAAAAATTACCGCATTTTTTCAAAATGCTCTATATTTCGAATAAATATAGATATTTTGGTTTTTCCTTCTTATTGGATGTGACAGATTGAGAGTTCTTAAATTCTGAAGAATTTAAAACATTTATTTTATATATAACATAATTAATACATAAATTTCTTACAAAAATCCTCTTAAGTAAAGTGAATTAAACGTTTTTTAAAGTGCGTACTGTTGCGCGCGCATAATATGTAAACAGGAACACACTTTTGCTTTAAAAATTTATAAAGATTTTTTAAATCCTAATTCAAGATACTGCTAAATGCTCATCAAATTCTCAAAGTACATGAATCTCCAGCAGATTCTCATTAAAACTTTTCTTTTAAAAAGTTACAAAATGGCGGCTGTTTTGGTATCGAAGAAAGGCTCACTTCACGATCTCCTTAATTTCTTGAGGTTGTATGTATTTAATAAAATTCTTGAAAATAGATTTTCTTAAAAACTCCACTCCAAAGCATAATAACTTACCGTCAATTACTATATACATAAGTCAAATGGCATCTCCCTCACAGAGTCTTGATCTCATCATTTATAATTTTGCACTAATTATGCTTTTTTCGATCTTGAAAATACTCTTTTATATGATGTCTTCTAGAAAATCTATTTTTAAGAATTTTAGATCGATTGACTTACGAAAAGTATCTACATGAAAACTATAAATGTTTTGAGGAAAGTTAAATAAAAGATTAATCAGTAAATATTTTTTTAGCATATTAAGAATACAAGGGACATCTTGTAAGATTTATTTTCTAATTGAGGGTTAGCTGGTGCGATATCAATTAACAATAGAGTAAACAATATTTTTCTGCTGAATTTTTTGACAAAATAAATTTTTCTCTTCATGTTTCCCTTTATGCCATTTAGTAATTTTCGAAAAAACCATACATTTTGATTATTTTTAAATAAGAATTATTGGTTTACTAGGAACGAAACTCAGGGAATACGTAGTACATATATTACCATCTGTCTATCAAAGTTAAATTTAATCTAATTTCTAAAATTTTACTAGCTCTGGTAGTTTTCAAATGATTGTAAAAAATACACCACAACATTTTGGTTAATCGGTGGATGACATATCTGAATAATAAATCATGTTGACACTATGACCTAGAGTGATAATAATAGGCTGATAATAGTATAATATAAATTAAATATTTTAATTGACAATAAACATCTCTAATCGTATCCATTGTTCGGCGCTCTTGGAGATGCCAATCTTTTTGTTTAATAACCTGAAAAGCACAGCTGCGTGTGAACAATATGCTAAAACTTTTTCGGGGAAAATGCAGAAGGCAGTGGTCCTTGGGTCGCTCCGTGTCCTCAGGGTGCACGAGACTTTTGCCGGATCGTGGTATTGATTCCGTCACAGACTGTAACCACCTATCTCACGGTCGTGAGACATGGCTATGGCTGATATTTTACAGCGATTTCGCTGGGATCGGGTGCAATTTTTCAGATTAGCACCCGCTCCCGGCGAAATCCTGCGGTTGTCCTTGTGACAAACTTGCAATTATATGTATATGTATATTTTTTTTGTGACTGAGTATTTATGATTATAACAAGGTAATTAAAAAATTCGGAAGGTTCGGTTCATATAATGTAGTTCTCTTAAATTAAGTCCAGCAAATATCATTCACCGGGTCGCATTAACAGTGCCCGTAATTACGGCAAAATAATGTGTAGGTCTCTGCATGTGCAGAAACGAGTCACCGTGTTCTTGTGAAGAAACATGACCACGGTCTCTCGCGCAATACGCACGGTAATTCGGCGGCAAGAAAACTCCCACCGCATCAAAATGCGTTAGGTCAAAGTGCACAATTTGCATCGATTTAATTACACAATGTTGCACCGAAAATTCCCTCTCTTGTCCTGCGTTTCGCGAATTACTAAATTCATGGGAAATTAGGTTAATATATTGTAACCGCCACCCCTGCAAATGATGTGATATTTTTATTTTCAAAGTAATATTATTCTATTTAAAAGATCAAAATGACTCAGTTTTCCGGACCCAAAATTAATTTTTGCACAACTTTATTTATATTTATTCAATGCCAGTTGTTATACCTTTTATTTTATGCCGAAATTTAGTCATTAACTACATGACAGTTTTAAAACTACATCATGTCCGTCTATACATGCACATTATACCCTGAACCTGGATTAGAAAATTTACTTTTTTCTTTCTGAAAGTGATTCTAAAGTTGTTTTAACTAGTTCTACTTCTAGATTCCTTACAATTTTCTCTCGAAATTAATTTTTTGTTCTAAAAGTGTTTCTATAGCTTTATCTAGTGCCGACTGCCACCTTTGAAAGTTTCACAAGGCCCTAGGACTTACCAGAAAATGTTTTGAAAACTTGTTGAATTTTCAATCAAAAAAATCAATTCTTCAATTAAATAGTTTAATTTTCAATCAAATAGTTTAATCTTCAAATAAAAAAGTTCAGTTTTCTGCTAAATACATGAATTTTGAGGTAAACAAGATATATTTTCACCCGGAAATGTAATAGGTAAATGCTCAAGT
The DNA here is from genome assembly GCA_010014905.2 of Druon quercuslanigerum. Lineage (NCBI taxonomy): Eukaryota > Metazoa > Arthropoda > Insecta > Hymenoptera > Cynipidae > Druon > Druon quercuslanigerum. The sequence goes on from JAAAKG020010280.1 coordinate 5,110, forward strand.
AAAAAAATTCAAATAAAAAAACGAATTTTCCACAAAATTAATTTAATTGTTAACCAAAAAGATACATTTTTAACCAAAACGGTGCTTTTTTTTAACTAAATCGTTACATTTTCAGAGGCATTATTAACTATAAAATATACGTTTTTAACAAAGAATGGAATATTGAAATTTTCAGTTAAAACATTTATTTTTAAAATATAAAAACCAAATCTTTAACATAACTGTAAACTTTTTAACAAGAAAAAAAAATTTTGATAAAGGACTTCGATTTTCACCTAAGTGGTTGTATTTTTAACTTATAGTTATATTTTTAACCAAATAGTTTTGTTTTCAATTAAGAATGATGAATTTTGAACTAAATAGTTGAGTTTTGAGCTAAAATGTTGATTTTCCAACTAAGAGAATGCATTTGTAACAAACGAGTTCAATCTTTATCCAAGCAGTTGTATTCTAAACAAAAAGCTAAATTGCTACTAGAAGAAATTAATTTTCAACCAAGAAACAATTTTCAGTCCAGAGAGAATAAAAATTTCAAATTTTCTGTTTAAAGTAAATATTTCAATTTTCTCCAAATTCGCGATCGGGAATTATTAATCAAGAACCAAACAGAGGTAACTTTTAGCCAATAATTGTTAGGTTTTCATCATATTGTTAAATTTTTAGTAAGAAAAATGAATTTTAATCTCTGAAAAGAAATTGTTTTTCTTTCTAAAAGTGTTTCTATAGATTTACTAAGTTTCGTAACCCACTCCTGGAAGACTTGCAAATTCTTGGAACCAACTGGGAATGTTTTTGAAAATGTGTAATTTTAAAATAGGAGAAAAAATTTAATTTTCCTATTTTGGGCTAAAAATTTGTATGGCTCTGAAAATATCATTTTTCACCGTATAAAGTTTTTCTTATGACTTAGGTACATGCATAGTTGCAGTTTTCGTCGAAACTGAATAATTTTTTGTTTGAACAGATTTGAAAAATTTATTTTTATCCAAATTCGAAATCAAATTCTTCAACTGAAATTTACTGTGGGACGATAAAACTCATTGGATAATTATAATGATGATTCATAAATTAGGAAACTCTGGTTTTCCGAAATTTTAAGAAAATAACGTCGCAACCAGCAGAAAAGAAATACGTGGTATATAAAAAGCCTTACAGCGCCAGAGATAACAAAATAATTCTTTCGCGTAAAAGAGTCTCGGATCAAACCAGAACAGATATTTGTAATTCTATCCACAAAGAAACGTTTCATCGTTTACGAGCTGGATTTTTATTTCGCAGAAATAACGAAATATTCGCGTTAGGTTTCTGAACAAGTTTTTTTTCTTTTTTTTCTTTATTTTTAGCTCTCCGGAAGCGTTAAAGCAGAAACTCGTATAGTTATCATTGCGAAATGAAACTTTCTGAGGGAGAAGTCGTGCTTCTCTTGCTGGACACAATTCAATTTTCCGGCCTTCGCTTCACTCTCGATTGAGTCGAACGAACATTTATGAAGCACACAAAACTAACCGCAAGTGGAAATCGACGGTTTAATTGATCTCGAGGATAAATTCAATTAATACTGCAATTCCTCCCATGATAGATTTAATATTATTCAATCCCAATGTTCTTCAAGTATCCACGATTTTAATTAAAGCAGTTTAAACTTTAAACATTATGATTAAATGAAAAAAGTGCAGGGTTGTAGCCTCCTGGCCTGAAAAGCTTAAAATAGAATTAAGATGAAAATTTTATTTGATTGCAAAGTGTCTTCTGTAGCTTTAATATTTAAAGTCTTTAAATTATAAATTGTTTTGTTTAAAAATGTGTAAATCAAGAGCGTTCAACTACGAATTACATGAATAATTTTGGTTAAAAAACGCGTGAAATTTGTTGTCCTTTTTCATTTTATACCCTGATATCCTTCAAGATTCGTTAAAATACTTCGGTATCTCTCGACATCCTGTAAATCCCGCGACTTCTTTTAAAATATTTTTTTTTAAAAACTGCCAAAATCTCTCAGAATCCCTTAAATTTTGAAATCGTCTAAAATTGATCTTAATACTTTAAAACCCTTAAAAGTCCTGAAAATCCGTAAAATTTTGATAATTAAAAAAATTGTAATCTTCTTAAATACCTTAAAATCCCTGGAAATTTTTTTCAATCCTTTGAAACCACTTGAAATCTTCCAAATATTTTGAAATCCCTTGACATTTTTTAAAAATTCGTTTAAAGTGAAAAAAATGTATATGTTGTCGATATATTGAGTAAATTATATGTATACAATCGTACATAAGAAGGGGGTGCAATTAAGCTTATAAATTCTTACAATATGGGGTGGGAGCCTCAAATTTCAAAAATCATCCTCACGCAATTAATAGAGTTCCCTAATATAAAAACGTCTGAGGATTGTGAAAAAAGTTCTTCGACTCCATGCGAATAAAAGAATGAGAAATCTCTTTGTGCTCTTTGTGATCGAAGCCCTTGCTTCGATAGGGTGGACTCTTGGTTCTTATTAAATATTTAATTCGCCTTTGCTGGCTTGAAAATCTTTAACGAAGCGAGGAAGTAGCACTTAATGAGACGAAACCCCAATCGTGAATTCCTCCACCCCTGGGGCGAGATCTGGGAAAGGGTAGTATCGATGCCGTTCATCTGAAATTGAATTTAAGGTTCCCGAACTTCAAGAGAGTTATTTCCTTAAAAAGGAGTTTATTTCGTTGGGCATTCGTCTTTGACGTTTCCTTAACGGATCTCTCTCTTCGTAATGTCAATCTGTTTATATGTTTTTATTTGGGCTTTACACTTCTTTGAATTTTATTCACATTATACCTTCTTTATTGGTGATTAAGGCAATTAAAAACATTTTTACTATACTGCTTTCGAAACCAGAGTATCACAAAACAAGTACAGGATGAAAATTCGAGTAATTAAAAGATAATGCTGCTCTCCTTTTAATTAAAGTCGTTTGTCAAGAAGAGGCATAACTAGTAAAATCTCGATTTTGTGAAAAATCGAGAAAATTTAATTGTAAATTTGAAGGACGTTTGAAAACTGCGTCACGCTATTTCGAACACTTTTTTAGCCCTCCCCTTCTTCGTCATAGATCATCATGCTTATCGTAATTTTTTGTTTGTTTTTGTGATTCTAGATCCGTTTTCGATAATAAGATACAGGTCACGATTTATCTTGTATTTTTCTTTACTGAAGGGGGTTTTTGTTCACTATTTTTATTTGATAAGATTATTGACCAGGCTTAGACTTTTTCGCATTTTTATTGTAAGTTTTATTTTAATCTTTAATATCAGCGGAGATTTTTTAAATTTCTTTAATCTCTTTTCGACAATCGTCAGCCTTTGCAATCAGTTTTTAAATTACTGAGAGATTAGTAATATATTTCGTATTTTATAATTCAGGAAGTGACATGTAATAGGCCCTTTTTGCGTATTTAATTTAATGTTGACCAAAGCACTACTTAGGCCCCTTTTTGGCAAACGGCTGCAATTTTAATGGGCATAGTGACACAACAATTTTAAACTTTTATATTCTAGTTTATTTGATAAGAAAAATTTAAGTTGCACTCGATTTCTGGAAATCTGCATTTTAATTAGCTGAATTGTACCCGAGAGATTGAAATCTTCACGATCCTACTGAATTACTCTGGTAAACTGTTTGCAATTCAAAGGTAAGATAACGCTTGCAGCAGGGTCGCAGATTTTTTCCGCGACTCATAAATATTTAAGCATCTGGAGATTTTAGATAGCTTCCTTGTAAATATAGATGAAACATTGCGTGGCGTTGGACGTTTTAAATTACCATGAAAACGAAAACTTTTCAACTCGATTTTAGTAAAAAGTGTCAAGGGAACACGTCCTTGCCGTCTTGAGCCTCGCGTTTTATATGCTGGCCAAGCAAAAAAACTCTCGGAAACTTAATTTTTATCCGGTCAAGTTTTCGCCTTGTTTTAATTCCTTTCTGGTTTGAAGCAAAAGTTACGACGTGGCCTCTTGTAAAAAATTAAAACTTAGGAAAAGAAATAAATGGCAAGAATTACAACAAGCGGAAGTTGAACCAAAAATTTCAAAATACGAAATGTTTCAGATTATAAAATCCACATTTTTTTGTTGAGGTTTTTTCAAAATTCACAATTCTGCTTAACAACACTGTTGATATTTAAACAAAATAATAGTGATAAAAAGAGATATTTCGGGTTCCAATCGTATACAAAAACTACGAATATTGCCGAAGTTACTGACGAAGGGCTGACCTCTGGGTAAGTCCTGAAGAAGTTTTATGTTAAGGGCGCTCTGGCGAATCACAAGCATCGCAGAGAGTATACATAAGAATAACCTAACCGATTACCGATTGGAAAACGAAATATCTCTTTTCATCAAAATGAATCATCGTGAAAGCATTAAATCTATAACGAAATAATAGTGTTTTCTTACCATGCCAACATTCTCTTATATATCTTTTCTGTTTCTCGAAATTCGAGACAGAAATATGTATATATTAATTTATATTACGGTTGTAGTTCGTATTCCTCCAAGTTATCTAATTTTAAGAAATGATAATAAACATAAGGAGTATTTCTGTATAGTATAAGGACGAATTAGTATTTTGAAGAATAAGAATAATTTTGTAAATTATATTTTATAAAGAGCGATAGAGAGATAGAATCTACGATTGGTACTCATTGTCTAAAATTTAGCGCGAAATTTAAAACCTCTAATTCCGAGCAATCGTTTTGAGGCACATTATATGGAACGTTTTATAGTTGAGATTGCGGTTTCAGGAAAAAAACTACATGTAAACTGTGTATTGTGTAACGTGACTCGGTTTATCGGTGCTGATAATGCGTTGGTCGTATTTTCTCAGCAATTGCGTTGCAGAATTGGCCACATCGGCGCAACGGTACGTACGATTTACCTGATTGTTCGATATCCTTGCGCAGGAGGAGTGAAAGTGGTGGGTGGGATAGAGCTAGGTAACTTCGTCCTGGCTTCATCCTGGTTCTCGTATTGATCCACCAGGTGTATGCATACAGTTTCCTACAGCATTTCGCGTTACTGGAATCCTTCCACCTTCCCCCCCCCCCCTCCTTCTTTGCAGCCTCTTTTGGCCGGGAAAACCGCGTACCACGGTCAAGGTCTTCCTGCTAAAATGCGACGTAGAAGCATTTTTATATTGGTTGTAAAGCTATGATGGGAATAGAAGCTTTTCATGTTGTAATATATCACGGCTTACAAAATCCCTCGAGTCATTTTTACTTCTATTACCTTGTTTCCTGGACCCATAAAAAGGATGCATTATGAAAACTGCCTTTTTTATTTTTTATATTTTCAGAGTTTCGAGTAACCCTTAGGTACTAGAACCAACCATAAGAGTACTAAATTGGTGAAGCATAAAACAATTTCTAGATTATCTATGGATACACTAAAAACTCGGTTTAGTAACAGTTTCGGGGGTTGCCTGTGAGTAGCTTCGTTGCTAAGTTGGGGCAATCGAAACGTAAACAGTCAGGGCCGCCTGAACCGTTTCCAATTCTTATGCATAATATTGCTTAATATACTCGGCCGAGTACTCGCGCACTGCGGCCCTTCCGAGGTGAGAGTCGCAACTGTTCCTCGCCCCTTGAGTTGAAAAATTGGGTGGGCCAGCATTTCCGAGAGTCACTAAACTGCGGCTTAGTAAAACGCGGTTCTGGTGTTTTTTTTTTGTATGCCTCATTGTTCGAAGAAAGTTCTTTATTTTCTTAAAATTGTACTACTGAAGCAGATTGAAACCTTATGATCCCTGTAATAGTAATAATGTATTTATTATTTGTGGATTAAGTTTTGTATGTTTTAAATGAAATTGCAGAATTATACATTTTTCTACTTGCGGATATCTCTTGGATCAAATTAGGAGATTGCTTTGAGGAGTTAAGGAAAGTAACATTTACTCGTAGTCGAGAGGATCGTAATCTCATCTTCAAAGGAGAGGCTGTGAGAAGTAAACAAACGCCAAGATTAGGGAAGTTCTGCTTTTTCTGTTGTTTCTTCTCTTTCTGACAATGTTCCGAATGAAAGTTATTTATACTATTTCATTTTGGTTTCATAAATAAACTCAAACTCTAATCTGCTACCATTTCGTGAAGATCAAAAATAAAAAAGATCAAAGTTTCAATAAGTCCTTCTTCTGATAAATCTTCTGGTGATTGATTACCTCAAACAGTTTTCTAATTTCATTTGAAATTAAAGAATTACAATTTTGCCAGCTATGAGTTTAGAATTCCTAAAAACTTAAAGTAAATATTAAAATTCTATTTTCTACAGCTTTTCTGTTTATAGAAAATGTCAAAAGGACTTCAAACTTTCATTTCTAATTCTTTTTAGAGCACTCACCACTAATTTTGTTTGCACTTGGTTCTCTTTCAGGGTTGATTGCAACCGGCAGGCTCACCCTATTCCGGGCACGAGCCCCTTTATCAAATTAGTCCAAAATTAGTTTTACATAAAATGACATGTACATAATCCTACCATGTTCCATAACGAAGGGTTGATGTGAGTATGGTCAACATGTTGAAAGCAGCTCATCTCGCTCGCAACCTCGTTATCGATGATTTACTCAGTCAGGTAGAATAGGTTGTCTGTGAAAAACGCAAATTTAATTCACTAAACTGCTCGCAATCGTGACGCCGTAATTTAGGCCATTCTCTCGCCGGTAGGGTAATGGCATTATCCGCAGCTAACACCGTCAGCGAGAGCGGGATTCTGCAAATGCCAGTTTCACTCGTTTACTCAGAGCAGAATCGTTCCTATCTCCTAGGAAAATGTGATGAAAATTCAATTTGAGGACCTTCAGAAATAAAGTCTATGTGATTTGAAATAATGGTGATTCAAGAAAATTATGTCGATTCAATTACAATTTTCTTATGACTGTGGGATATGTTATTTACTGCAGATCAATTTCTAATTGCCTAAATAATTGTTCAGTTTCTGTTAATTATCATAAAGTTTCCTTATTTTGTCGACTTCTGCCAGAATATTTATTCATAATTCAAGAATCACGTTTTGAAATCGGACCGATTAGCTTGTCAGATTACACTTTACATTTCGCAGAATTTAAAAAGTTGTTTGTAAGTTCCAATCTTTTCCAAAAATTAGCACACGAGACAATCCTATGACCGCTTTTTAAAAACATTTTATATTTTCTTCTCGACATTTATCTATAATTTGCTCCGAAAAACATAACTATTTCCTCACAAATTCTGAAATTAAAAAATGGGTTCAAATCTTGGAAAATCTTCCTACTAGTCGAAAATTAAATATCCTTTAGGGGGGAGGTTGTTTTTATCAAAACACAAGAAATTAAGAAATCACGTTTATAACTAATTTTATTGGCGTTCTCCTTAATCAACTTATACTTACGTATTATGATGTGCTAATTACAGTTATGGTCATGCAAATATTCGAAAGTAAATGGTCAAGGTCAATTTGAAAGATTTGTCATTTTGTTGCCAAAGATATTAATTATTGATAATTTTTCCACCAGGTTTTTCCCGCTGTCGCTTTCCAATTAAAAGAAACAAAGTATTTATAAATATGCACAATTTCATCATGAAACCAAGTTTGCTTGAAATATTATAATTTTAATATTAATTAAGGATGCTTTTATTAATTAGTAATATAATATTTCCATGTTTTCAAAATCAACTGTTAAATATTACATTTACTTAACAATTTTTCAAATTCGTTAAAACAAGTAATCAAAATATATCAACAGATCGATTCATATTTCTTTCTATGTGATAAATTGTTTCTTATTTTCCAAGGTTTTTTCTTCTGCTTCCCTGAACATAACAGAATGTGTTACGGAAAAAAATGTATAATTTTTCTTTGCAATCTTGATAAAGCTTATTAATATCATTTACAAAATTAATGCAACTTTATAATATCTTTTATTATGAAATTTGATATTGTCTTATACATAACCAAAGACTTCAAGTATTTTTTAAATTCCCCTATTGCGGTTAACGAATATCAGTTTAAAAAAATAGAGATAAAAACTAGAATATTGTTATTCTTAATACATTTCCGTTGTAAAACAGAAGATATGAAAAAAATCAATTATTGAAATTATTGATTTTTTTTATTGAAAAAATCTTAAAGTAGAAATGGCAGCGAGAAAGAAGATCCTCTTTCGAAAAAATCCTCCTTTTGACATTTGTACAAATGTAGAATTTTAAATATTCAATTTCCTTCGAGCAAATTTTTACTTTGATTAATCAGAACTTTGAGATTCTTGTATTCTCTTATAAACAGTGAACCTTGCGAGAGTCTGCAGCTTATACAGATAATGGAGCATCAAGGATCATTGTCGGAACCGTCGAATACAGGAGGTTGTGGTCCTTGCACCTTCAGTATTCTCCCTTCACTTCCAGCCAACAGGGGGAGAGTTATTCAAGAATTTATTATATTTCCGTGCGTCGTTCGTGACAACTCTCTTCGATTCTAACATGCTTGACATGCTTGACATGCTTGACGTGCTTGACATGTAAATCAAAACGAATTTCTAAAGTCTCGGAGAAACTTTGATTTGAAGCAAGATCCAATATCTTCAACAATAAGAAGTAGATATTAGGATGGTTCAGAAACATCAAGTTTTAAGAATCACGCTTGGTTTCCTCTATAATTTAAGATGTTTAGAAAAACCAGAATAATTTTAACATAACAACGATATGAAAAATATACAAAATAAAATTCTTGTCATCAAATTTTAGCAATTCAGTCGTCTTCGTGTTGTAAATCTGCACGAATTAAGACTATTAAATTTTTCTCTCAAATCAAACAGAAAATATACGAGGTTTGATAAAAAAATAACGAGACTTTTCAAATTTCCCGGGCTGTATTCGTCTGTTTGGCAAATTTTTTTGTTATGTTGCTGCACTTGTCTGGATATTGTATGGGCATTTGTAGCCATATTGCATGTTTACTCTGCTATCAGCTGTCAGTGAAGTTATACATGTTTTAGCGTGCTCAGCGATTTTTCACTTGTGGAAAAAATGGATCAGAGTATTTGCATAAAGTTTTGTTACAAAAATGGAATAAAGTGCAGTAATGTTCTGGGTGTCCTCGCATATCGGTAACGGACGATACCGTCGAGAAAGTGGAAAAAATGATTATGAGCGATCGTCGAATTACGATTAGAGAGGTTGCTGAGGATTGCGGTATATTATATGGCTCATTTCAAGCAATTTTTACGGATGTTTTACACACGAAACGTGTGGCAGCAAAATTTGTCCCGAAACTACTGAATTTCGACCAAAGCAATATCGCCATGACATCGCTCAAGATTTACTAAATGAAGTGAATAACGACCCTACATAGCTCGAACGAACCATAACAGGTGATAAATTATGGGTTTATGGATATGACGTCGAAACTAAAGCTCAATCGTCCACCTGGAAGCATTGAACGTCACCAAGAGCGAAAAAAGCACAAGTTCGATCAAACGTGAAGGTTTCGCTCACTGTGTTTTTCGATTTCAACGTTTTAGTGGATTATGAGTTCTTACCTAAAGGTCAAACGGTCAATAAAGAATATTATGCAGGAGTTTTACGTCGTTTGCGTTAAGTAGTTCGAAAAAAACTTTTAATTTTGTAGCAAAGTCAGTCATGGGGACAGCACCACGATAATGCACCTGCTCATGCCTCAATGTTTGTTGGTGAGTTTTTGGCAAAACACAACACCGTATTGATGCCACAACCACTGTATTCACTGAACATGCCCCCCTGTAACTTTTGCCTATTCCCAAAGATGAAGAAATCCATGAAAGGAAGACATTTTGATGACATTGATGAGACAAAAGCAGAATCGCTGAAGCAGCTGAATGCCATATCGAAAAGTGAATTTCAAAAGTGCTTTGAAGATTCGAAAACGCGCTGGCATAAGTGCATTATATCTGAGGGGGACTACTTTGAAGGGGACAAAATTGATATTCACGAATAAATAAATATTATTGGAAGAAAACGAAATGTCTCGTTATTTTTTGTTCACACCTCGTATATTGAATTTTCTTTGAACAATCAATAACTTACAAAATATTAATTTAAGAGGAAATTGCAATAGATGAAGAAAAATTGTAGATTTACTTGAGGAATATGACTACCTATTTTTTAATTAAGATATAACAATAGTGATAGTGAATCTTCAGAAACGCCTGTCCGAGTTTAGAAATTCACAAATACGCCTGAAACAGCTGAAAAATAATCCCTTTGCATAAATTAAAGGCCCCAGTAGTTTCTTGGTCGATAAAGCAGTCGCGTGGTGATTTTAAGTAGTGACTTTTAAAATATGTAAGGAAGATCAGAGTTTACGAAGTAGGCGTGTCGAAGGGAGATCCGGTTAATAATTAATAGTCCAGTCGAGGAAGAAACCACCTTCTAGCCACGAATGAAGGGCAGGTGTAGGGATAATAATGCAGAAGCCTTGAGATCTATATCTACTACTATATTAACTGAAAAAAACAAAGAATTTTACTTTGAACCTTTAAAACTATCTTTTAAAATTAATGTATGCTCAATGCGCATATAATATTTTTCTATTTTAATTGTAACTGAAGGGTGGCGTTCCGAACGGTCATAATTGTCATTTTTTTGAGAATAGGCTTGTTAGTTTAAATTTTTTTTTCTAAATTAAAAATTGGATTTTTAATCATCGTCCAAAATTGAGAAGCTTTGCGTTTCAAGCGAAAAAAATTGACACATTTTCCACAATCAACATTTTTAGACACTAAATCAGCACAAAAGTCAGGAAATTGCTATAAGAGGCACTTTAAATAAATGTCAAGGTTTTAAATTTAAAATTTAAAAAATTTAACTCAAAATTGTTTTATTCCTTTACAAAAGATTCTTTGATAAAATGCTACACAGTTAAGATTCTGGCCTTTAATGATTAATACTCAGGGTATTTCTCTCAGTCATTTTTTTTATTGTATTTGTATTTCTTTTTACATTTTCATCTAGAGAGCGTATTAGATTTGTGTAAAATTTGATTCCCCGGCTTTTTTGCACTAAATTTCTCCTAATCATTATATTTTTAGTTAATAATTGTATTAATTGGTAGAAAATTGGTAGAAAAAATTAAATTTAACTACTTGAAACTTGAACCACTTTGTTAAAAAAAATCATTTTTTTGGTGTAAGGTACAACATTTTAGTTGAAAATTCATTTCTTATGACTTTTCGTTCTTGACTGCAAAATCTGTATTTGTTAAAAATTCGTTTTTTGGCTGAGAAATTCATAACTCTAGTTGAAAATATGCACCTCTTTGGTTAAAAATGTTGACTACTTCGTCGAAAATTCGTTTTCTTGCTTTTAAAATTCATCTCCTTTGTTAGACATTTCATCTTTTTTGGTTGAAATATCAATTATTACATTTTTGTTGTGTTAAAAATTAGTTTTTTTGTGTTAAAAATGCCAATACTAGTTGGAAAATGCAGCTATTCTTGGTTACTATTTAATCTTTATCCTTGAAAACTCGAATATTTGGTTGAAAATTGAAGTATTTTTGAAAATATCGTTTTTTTTAATTTAATTGTTTGTTGAACATTCATCTATTCAGACAGAAGATTTTATTCTTTTGGATTCTAATTTCGAAAAAGTAAGTGTTTTCTAAACAATTAAATTATTTGGTTACGAATGCAACGGAGTATTATATGTTAGTTGTCGTTCAAGTTAAATTTTTTCTTTTGTACAAAAATTCGACCATTTCGTAGAAAATTCGATATTTTTGTTGAAAAATCATCCGTTTGAAAAGAATTCATCTTTTATGTTAGAAGTGTTTTTTCCAGTTGACGTGAATAAATAAATTACAATTTTTTAAACTATAATGTAAAATTGTTTTATTTCGGTTATAAAAGGTTCTATGTTAGTAATATTTACAAAATTAAAATGTTGGTCTTTAAATAATAATGGTCAGAGAAAATAAGAAATCGGCCAGGAAAAAATCAGGGAAAAGTCAGGGAATTTTGTAAATGAAGTTTTTTGGTCACCCACGTAAATTAAATTGTCGATTTTTGGGCACCTTTTGTGCCCCTCTTGAAAAATCGTCAAAATGGTCTTTATGACCTTTTCGGACGTCCCTATTAAATTCTTTGGCACTTAAATATTTTTGATACTATTTTCCTTCTTCTAGAATATTAAAATTAGGTATTTCAGTATGATTTTATGCAAGGTTTCACTGTGACAGAAATACGAGATAAGCAGAGAATAGCTGTAGCGGGCATTCCCAGCATTCATCCTGGTTTATAGTCAGACACAAGTAGTATAAGAAGATATACTGACAGGCAAGTCTCCTTACTCTTGAATGATGCATCTTAAATTATGTAATGCCAAATTGCAAGAACCCACTTGTGAAATTTGTCTCTCGCCTTCTTATTTTTGAGATATTACTACTGATTTCCAATTTTGTTTTATATTTTACAAAAATTGAGTCTTCTTTAAAAAAATGGGATTTGTTAATATTTTTTATTTTAATTAAAATCTAGGTTATAAACAACTTAGAAAAACATTTATACTTGTAAGGAGCATTATCTCATAAAGATAATTTGTGTTATTAAATTAAATTTGCAATTTTTTGCATGAATAATTAGAGGTCCAGGAAACCTGTTTGATTTTATGGCGCCGTCAGCAAGTTTGAAGTACGAGGTCTAATTTAGCTCAAAGCACACATTTTTTTACTTTCTCTTTGTTTCTTTTTTCACCTAACCCTTAAGGGATTAAAACTACAGAGAACTCGCAACTCGGAGTGAACTAATCCTACTTATGTAATTACACCCTGTATTCTAAAACTTAGCCTTCACTGACTGTGATAAAGCTCTGTTAAAAAGACTATGTGTTGAAAAAACTCAATCAAGAGTTGCTATAAAACTATTTATTATTCAAGCTATGATTCGATATACAATATAATATTGTGCAAATTTAATAAACGCAGGGTGACCCGCAGTTCTGGAAAAACCTGAAGATCAGGAAAAAGTCAGGGGATTTGGTTGGTCAGGAAAAGTCAGGAATTAGAAAAAATTGCAAAAGTCAGGGAATTTCTGTAAAAAGCACTGCAAGAAACTTTCAAGAATGATAAATAAAAAAATTGGAAATTTACCAATGTCTTATTCCATTTGTAAAAGATTCTATGTTAAAAATGCGGACTTCCCGTTCTTCTCCCTATTCCCTTATTTTCTCTATTTTTAATGAATTCCTTTCCTGTGTTCAGACAAATTAATGTTTTCCCCTTTTAATAGTTTCTTCGCTTAAATGCCAACTGAGTTAATAGAATTTAATAAACAAATTCAACTATCTTTGGGGTAAATAAAAATTCTTTTTTACTAGAAAGTTCGTTTGTTTTTGTTTAAGATTCATCATTTTATTAAAAAATTCATCTCTTTAGTTTAAAACTTAAATATTTTGTTGACAACTCTTTTTCCAAATAAAAGATTTTGTTTTAAACAAAATTCAACTTTTCTATATTTTTTGGTTAAAAATTTATATTTTATAAGTTGAAAAATCCTAATTATTTGGTTCAAAAATTATGGATCTTGTTGAAAATTTATCTTGTTTTGGTAGAAGATTAATCTTCTTGGTTGAACATTCATGTTTGAAGGTTGAAAATTTAGTAGGTTTGTTAAAAATGCAACTACATATGGTCGACCGAACTGCTTTGTTGAATATTCGCCTTTTTGGATTGAAAGTGAATGTTTATTGTTCAAGAAATAATTTTCCTTGGTTAGAAGTAAACTTTTGTTGTTTAAAATTCAACTTTCAACTATTTTGCTAACCCCATCTTGTTCGGTCGAACATTGAACAATTTTCTTAAACATTTATCCTTTTGTATAGAAAAATGCATTCTTGTAGTAGAACAGTCATCTTCCATGGATAAAAATGAACTTTTTTTTTTAAATCAGCTGGTTTCTAAAAAAATTGTTTCCTTGAGTTTAATATTTAAATTGACGATTATTCTTGGCTGAAGTTGAATCTTCCTTGATTAAAAACTCGACCATTTGGTTACAAATTTATTATCTTTACGATGGAAATTCCACTAGTTCGTTAAAATATCAATAATTTGTTGAAAATTTGTCTCATTTACTTAAAATTTCAAATATTTCGTTTCAAATGCAACTTTTAGACTAAGAATTAATTTTAGTCGTGTAGAAAACTCAACTATTTTGATTAAAAATGCATCTTTATAATAGAAAAGTTATCTTTCTTGGTTGACAATTCATCATTCTTGGTTGAAAATGAACTGTTTTGTCGAAAAATCAACTGATTTATTATAAATTTATCTTCTCACATTGAAAATATAACGAGTAAACTGTACTTTGCAGAAGTTTTAATTTTTTTCAATAAACATTTGACCATTTAGTTAAAAATTTGCTGTTTTAGATAAAAAATGCAACTATTTAATTAATTCTTTTACTGTTTTGTTGAATTTGGTATGTTTTTTGTTTAAAATTTCAACCATTTGGTGTTAATTGCAACTGCCTGATTCAAATTTTTGTGGCAAATAGTCCTGTTGAATAGAAAATTGATTCTTATTACAGAAAATTAATTTTTTTGGCTTAAAAATGTATCTATTTGTTAGAAAATTCAACTGTTTGATAGAAATTGTACTTTTTCATTAAAAATTAATTGTGTTGCTGAAAATTGATCTCTATTCTTAGATCTTCTTTGGTTGAAAGTTTAACTATTTGGTTGAAAATGCCATATATTTCGACTTGGAATGTTAGGAATTTAAAGCTATTTGGTATCTACATAATTTTATTTAAAAGAATTTATTCCCTTATTGCGATTAAGGAATTTCTGTTTGAAAAAATAGAGATAAAAACTAGAAGATTGTTATTCCTAATACAATTCCATTGGAAAACAGAAGATATGAAAAAATCAATTATTAACCAAAGACAATTTTGATCATTTTTGTCTTTTTTGGTTGTTTTTTCTCCCCTGACTGATATTTTACTGTTGGTTCAGGCAGAAAATTTTAAATTTTGAATGCTGGTCTTTAAATATTAAGTAAAAATTTTAGATTTTAACTTTGTCTGTTAACTTCGTCTGTCTGCTGTTCCAAATCAATATTATTAAAATATTTATTGATCTTAAGATCAGTGAATGAATGGTTAGGAAAAATTTAGGGAATTTTTAAAATTAAGTTTTGTGACCACCCTGTAAATACCTCACATATTGCTTCGTTCTAGTTATGGAAAGTGTTTTTATAATTGTTGCTAAAGACTTTAACATTCGCAAGATAAAAGAAAAATGATTTACTCCTTAATGCATTTTTAGTTTTTACTAGTACAAAGCTTTTCGTTCTTCAGAATATCATTTCCTTTAATCTTGCAGAAAGACGAAAGTCGAAAGATATCCCTTTGACTCTTATACGCTTATATTTGTGGTTCGTACGAGGATTTTTAAGTCTCAAAGAAATATGCGAATTTGTATTCTCTGTGGTGAAAGAAATCCAGAGAGTTTCTTGAAAACGGGCAGCTGCATTAAAATATTCATATCTTTTTGCAAACACTTAAGGCTAATGCCAGATATGAAACTACGCTTACACATTAAAACTGTCGCTAGTTATTTTATAATTGTTTATAATTGTTTCTAATTTGCAAAAACAGGGTATGGTAACATCTGGGCATGGAATGTACGCTGACAGGATATTACAGGAGACCATTATCTTGTTATGGCAGTTATATTGAGCTTGGAGGCATGAACTTGAGCATTAAAGGGTATTATCGGCTGTGGTAGTTAATAAAGTCTTACATGCTGATCCTGTAGAAAATATGCATATACGGACCTGCAATAGAATTTTACGATTTCTATCTATATATGTCACAATGCGACCATACTGATGTACCATACCATCGTGGTTTAAGTTTAATGGTGGCAATATATCAACTCCAAGCGGATATTCGATAATGGTCTACCCTGAAGTTTATTTTATGAGTTTTCAGTT
>JAAAKG020010291.1:0-21070 GCA_010014905.2 Druon quercuslanigerum
TCCTCTCTTCTACTCCCATCAAACACTTTCTCGCCAACTCCCCTCCCTTTCCCTCCCTCAGCTTTGTCTCAAAATTCGATGCTCTCTTTCCCGCTCTAATACTTAATTTATCCCTTTGCGCTTTTTCTCTCATCATATATGCTGGCGTATCAAATAACCACATTCTCCTTTTTCAATTTTTTTTGAACCTTCTCTTACCTATTCTCCATATCTGTCCATATCTGTTTCTCTAATCCTGTAGTCAAGCCCGTCATCCCTCCTTCATCCTCTGCCATCAGCACTATGTCGTCTGCGCACGCCAGTGTATATATCCTTTCCTTCCCTATCCTAACTCGTCCCCAACCTTTCCTCCTCATTTCTTCTTCCAAGTCTGATATTAATATATAAATAAAAGTGGGCTCAGCGGACATTCTTGTCTCACTCCTCTCACTGACCTTGGATCTACTTTTTCATGATTTCCTTGTTTTTTAAATTTTTGATTAAAATAATATTGTCAATCAAATGGCGGTCAAAAAGCTTTAAAGGTGGGTCAACATTTAAACTTTCGAATACCAGAAACAAAATAACTGGCCCATCATTCATAAACACCTGTCATTCATATTGTGACATTTTAGCCCGAATTTTTTGTCTAGTCTCAAGGTCTCCCTATGGTCGCGAAAATTGAAGGGAAAAATATAACAGGGAAAAAATCGTACGCTTCTCATTATTCAGAATTATTCATGAATTAAAAAGGCGAAAATCGCTACAAGATAAAAGCCTTGCAAACATATGCGCAGTAGTGATTAAAACCTTGGCAGAGATAAGGTTAAACTATTAACGATATGCTTTTATGGATTCTTTGTTCAAATTGTAAAGAAGATTGGGTAAGAGAGTGGCTACGGACCATTAATATACGACGTGGATGGTTTTCTTGGGTAGAGACCTTAAAATAGGAAAGTTAGCAAATGAGCGCCGCAGAATATACGTTGAAGAATCTTTTAAGAAATTTATTTTTTCCCTAAATCAGTTTCATCTACTGTCACCTACTGTAATAAAAAATGCCGATCAAAGCCGGTGCTCTATTCCTCGCTTTTGCCACGCTTCTTAATTCTATTGGTAAGCATATATCAGTATAATATCATATATATATTTCTTAAGTATACACATTCATGCATTTGAGAATATTTGAAGCACTGTGAAATTGATGAATGAAAAGATTTAATTTGTGAATTTTCCATTATCTTTGCTGCTGTCAAAATTTTAATTTTCGATTTTTCAAGTAAACTCAACAAGTTGTTATGATAATATTGTAGGCAATTCAAAAATTAAAATTTTTTTTCTTAGACTTTTTTCATGCCATGCGTTATTTGGCTTACAATATTCATTGTAGTTAGTTTTTTGGAATTTTTAAAATGCTATAACCCTGGTAATCTTAAGCTTAGCAATAAGGTGATTATGATACATGGTTCATCTTTCTGAATACCCGTATAAAGAATTCTTGAATTTGGAAAAAAGTGGTCTCAAAAATGTTTAAAAGGCGCTAACTTTTTGAATTTTGATCCCAAATGGCTGGCTAACGAACTTGGCATTTAGCTTAGGACACTAAAAGAGTGTAACAAAGGCCAATCGAATAGATTAATTTTTTCAAAACTGGTAGTGTTCACAGACAGACATATAGACAGACATACAAACATACAGACAGACACATTGGTGAAAACTTGTTTTGTGGATTCAGAATTTCGTCATGTTTCTCTATTAATTACAGGTCTTGATTCGTGAGAATGACCTTTCATAAAATAAACGACGGTCTTCGTTTCACTCTCTTGAAAATCTTACTTCTAAGCACTCGATCATCTTTCAAAAAGGGGTATCTAAGTCCATCTTGGGAATTTGATTAATTGCCAAGACTTGTTAAAATTCGCCTTAAAAAAAGAACTGATTGATCCTCCATCTGCAATCTTTTAGGACAACCAAAATTCTCGTTTCCATTTATATTGGACGAGTCCTCAAATGGCGGGTAAAAGATCCAATGCACCAGGTATCAATTAGATGAATGCCCATGAAAAAGGGGTGAGATATCTATTTGACAACCTTTTGAAGACGTGTCACTCTTTGCAGAATGACAATCATTGTTGGGACAAGTCGGATTCGCATCACTTCCACCATTTGCAGTTCGGACAGATCAGATCAGCACTTTCGAATTCCCCTTCGAGAAGGGTAAGAGAAAAGTGAGCAGGAAGAGCACTCTAGTCTCTGACCATACTGCCCGACGATGAGACGTTTCCGACTTGAGTGACCACCAAGATGTATCTTATTTTACTTTTAATAAAAACTAATTATCATTGCGTTTAGTACTTTGCCCCTAATAAACAAAATCAAATTAAAATCCTGGCATCAGTCATTCCCCTTGTAATTATATGGAAAGGTTTTTTTTAAGGTTTTTTTTTACCTTTCCAATGTCACAAAAGCAATGTCACAAATGTCACAAAATTTTTCCACAGGTGGTTTTTGACATAAAATTTCCCGCTTTTTTAAAATCTGCAGTCAAAAACAGGGTTTCTTCCTTAGGGAAAGGGTCTTACCTCAATTTGACCTTGAAAATTGACATCATGGTCAAATATTTTAGATTTAGATTTAGATTTAGATCTAGATTTAGTATTATAGAAGATATTTATGATTATAGATTAAAGTCGGTCACCGTGTACATACCCGATTTCCCTAAAGCGTTAAAGGTTAAACTAAAATGTAATATCGGTTTTAATCTATTATGCAACTAAATTTGTACAAGTGTGCTTATGAAAATCCACAGTTTTTGACCCATCGTCAAAAAATTTCGCACACATATTGTTTGTGCGCACAAACAGTTTATCGAAGAATTCGGGTATACGAAGGGTGGGGAAGGTGGGTGGGGGGCACATGTGCAATTTTTGATCAATCGGCATCAGATTTTTCACACATATTCTTAAAGCTCTCTGTCAGTTCGTAAGAGTTTTGGTGGAAGATGGAGTGTGGGAGGGGGGCAGGTAGTTAGAGAAGGGTGAGACATACAAAGGGGTGGGACAAATGAGGAGAGCAAAGCCGCAATTCCTGACCAATCGGCATTAGATTTTTCACACGTATTCTATGGACTTCCGGGATGGTATGAGTTTTATGATTTAAAATTTAAAAAAGCCCTTTCCATTTTATGTTTTTTAGTTATTAATTCTTTTTTAACAGTTGCAGGTTTCCTTAAGGTTTGTACAAAGTTTACAAGTAATTTGGAATGTACAGAAACTCATTTAGACAACTCAGATCCTATTGCTATAACACAAATTTGAAAAATACTGTTTCTATGTTTTTTTTAATCGTAGCCACCGCCCCAGGGCACATATAGTTTCAAATAAAAGCGATTTCAATCTTAAAGCAAAATTAGTTTGATTTTTTTAACCAGAAGAGGAAAATTTTTAACAAAATAGTTGAATCGAAAAATATAATAAGTCACATTAAATAGAATTAGGGCGACCTAGTATAGAAAACGTTAATTTTTGTTAACTAACAAGTTAAATAGTAGGCGTGAAATCAAATTCCTTGTTATCTTACACGATAAAGACGGGTCAAGGAAAATAAATAGAGATTGTTGACCGACGTCAAAAGCGCACAAATTCTTACAATGTAGAAGAAATTCAAAAATATTGACTTGGAAATGGGAACTTTCGTGAACATTGAATACGATTATGACGGAGAATTTTGAAAAATTATTATGACCCTGATTTGAAACAGTTAATTTAAAAAAAAAAAACTTATATCTGTAATAAATCATTTTTGCAAATTATTAAATTTTTTACTTGTAAGCGTTAATTTTTGAAAAAAATTATGATTTATTTCAAAATAGAGAATTTTCAATGAAAAATTTTAATTAAAACAGAAAACAAGGTAATTCCAAAGAAGTGCATTTCTAAAATCAGAATAGGAAATTCTTACAAAGAATTATATTTTTGACTTGAAAAAGTGAATTTTGCAAAATAATTACAATAATTTTGACATAAAATCGAACAGTTTTAAGAAAGATTATTATTTTTAATTTAATCAGGATTTTTTAAATAAATATAAGCATGTATATATATACATATATATATATGCATACTTTTTTCATAGTTTGTATAGATTTGTTGGCAGAAGCAATTCTCAATTAAAAAAAAAAGGTTTTCCCTCAATAAAACCAGAACTGTCCTTTAAAAATGACTGGTAACAAAAGGCACGTTTCGCTAGTACCTCCACAACGGAATTTTAATACTTTCATCATGCCATAATTTTGGGCGTTTTTTTGGACTTTTCTTGGGCAATAAATTCGATTATCAGAGTCTCTTGTTTTTATAAAAAAAACCGGCGTTTCGCAGTGGAGGTGCTGTCCACTGGCACCTCTACTACATAAAAATTAATAAATTTAAAAAAATTAAGAGTGCCAGAATTTTGAGTATACCCGAATATTGAACTATTTATGGGCTCTCAAAAACACTTTTAAAATATTTCCCAGAAACAACCTCAATTCTTTAAAAATCCCAAAGAGGAAGATATAAAATAAGCTTTGTGTGTTGCTTATTGAGAGGGCCAAATTCAACATCTACAAAATTGTGTGCCCGATCTGGCAAAAGTCGAAAATAAGGCACATATTTGGCAATTTCTGCAAAGGCTCGGAAGATCACCATAGCTAGAGAATTTTAGAGAATAAACAAAACACTTATATTTAGACTCGGGTTTCCTCGCATGACTTGAAACAGGTGCCAAAGCTCAACCGTTTGAAATTTATCATGCCTACAGGATACAGAAATGCAGACAGACTAAAGTACAGACAGTTAGACATACATCTATACGAGCCAACCCGCGAAATCAAAATTTTACATAAAACTCATACGTTTCCAACAGGATCAGACTGTACGAAATTCTTCGTTTCAATTTTTTTCTTTTAACTATTTAATTGTTTTTATAAATATTGTATCTATTTTAAGTAATTATATTTAAATATTTCTGTTGCTCCTCACAGGACCAATAATTTCATTAACTACGACTTATTTCCTGGATACAACTGTGTCTTGCCTCGTATCAGAGATTTTTCAATCCAAAGTCATCTAGAGTTACGGTCACCGTATGCAAGCACACATCCTCTACATATACGTTTAACAAAAGAAAGGCGACGTTTACTACGCTTAGGGCTTAGGAGTCCGCAACATGAACGTCGCGATGACGGTAGGGCTCCTCTTTGGAACTTTCTTCACTACAATTTTGTTTCAAGGGATCATGTCATCGCTGGAGTGAAGAATGGAATTCAAATTGACGATCCATGCTCTATCTTCAGGGAACACGATAAATTTATCGTATATGACACAACAAATTTCCGATGGGTTACTCTCCATCCGGATGAATGTCGGAAATTGGGTCCAAATCGTCTTTTGCCACTTATTGAAGCGCGCGATGATTCTGCTCATAAATACCCGCTAAGGTCGAGCCACGCAAGACATAAGCTAGCGCACGATGTAGCATGCGAACAGGCAAACTATGAAACAGACCGTGTAGAACGCACTGAAGTAGAAAAATAAACAATGGTACCACAACGATTGAATTTAGCATTGACGTAGTAAAGGAAGAATACATTCATGTGTATACTGATGTATTGCACCATTATTTATTGGAAAAAAGTATAAAAAACTACAGCCGGAATCGTTCGTAAACGACGGTGTCAACCTAAAGAAGATGCGCCAAAAAGTGCGACTGGTAACATGGATGCTGGCCAAATTGATATTTAAGCGCTAGAACGTTTTATCTCGCGGAATTAGGCAAAATGAAGCTAGAAGTTGGCCAAAACTTAAAAGTGCTTGCTCGCTCCATGACATCATGAAAGTTTTATCTAGAGCAAGCAAAGCATGGAGGTGCCATAATGTTCGGCCGTGACTCCTCCGTGAAGTGGAGCTTTCATGCTTTCCTCGCCCGAGATATAACTTTCATGATTTGGTGGAGCGAGCGAGAACCTTTAGGTATTGGCCAACTTCTAGCTTTGTCTTGCTCAATTTCGCGAGCAAGATTTTCTAGCGCTAACTTTTTGGTTAGCTTTTGATTGTTTATTTTTTTGGTTAAGTACCGTCATCTTGTGTCGCGTGCGTTGGCATCCTACCGTTAGGATGCCTCGATTTGCCCAGGTGATCCGCATAGCTTAAGATTCCTCTGAAATAGAATCTTATGACATAAGATTTTGTTGCACTGTCAGAAAAAGTTGCTTAGCCTAAACATTGAATGTAAGTGTACAGTATTAGGCGCATCGCGATGAAATTGCTCAATTAATTTTGAAATAGAATCAGTTATTGCGATTATGAAAATATTCAAATAGCAGCGAAGAATATCAGAGCGTCTAAACTTCGCTTGAAATTGCATTACGACCATAAGGCAAAGCTAGTCAAGGTGATCGGTTCTTCAACCAAAGAAATATCTACATATAGGTTACAAACGTTGGCTTAAGAATATATGTAAAATAAAATACGAAAACTTTTGTAATAATATAAATTTATTGAAATGATACGTATTTTTCAGGGCAGCTAAGACTATTTTTTACATTTTTTATTTTTATAACTGTGATGAAATATTGATCACACATGGATAAATAATATTGTCGATATTGTCAAAAGCAGTGTTTTTAGATTGGCAAAAGACAAGGTGACGTTCACAATTTCGTAAGGTGACCTTCCTATTTTTTCCATAGACGTAAAAATGTTACACCTTCACATCGTTGCAGTAAAATTGTCTATTTGTCAAGATCATTTTCCTTTCACCAAGTTTATGATAAAGAAATTGGCTTTATTTGTAATCTTTTCCTTTTTGTTTGGCATAAAAAAAATCTTTCTGCCACTACACTTTTAGGTTTTTGAGGTCGCTGAACCGAATCCAGAGATAGTTTGGCCTCATAAGGTCATGATCAAGTTACAGTGAAGGTCAAAATGAAGAAAAACATTAAATGGGCATGAATCACTTGTTTAGGATGTTTTTGTGGTCTTTAAACCCGAATTCCGGGTCTTTTTTACCGCATCAGGTCAAGATGAAGGTCATCCCAAGGTAAAAATGGAGAAAGTTATGGGATCAAACTTACGGGATTGAACTAACACCGTATTCGTATTCAGCAACCCCAAAAACGTCTAAGAGCAGTGTTTTTGTACAATTCCATGGTGTTCTCAGTTTTGATCTTGTGACGACCTTGTACTTTGACCTTCAACTAGACACGAAAAAGTAAAAATGACTTCGGATTCGCATTTATGGACTCCAAAAGCGTCTTAATGTAGTGGTTCTCGCCGATTCAATGCTTATTTTTTCATTTTGACCTTTAGCTGACCTTTATTCTGACCTTATCAGGTCAAACTGACACCGGATTAGGATTGAGCTACCTCTAAAACATATAATTATGTGGATTTAGCTAGTCATTTTTCTTCCGTATAGTATGTGCCCAAAAACAAAATCTCAGATTTTTAGTTTCAGACATTTACGTACAATTTTTTTTTTAATTAGAATTCCTAATGTCTGTATGTTTCACGTATTATTGTGAATTAATTTCCGACCCCACTAGAGTAATAGAAAAATTTTACATTATATTTCAATTAAACTATTCGGGTCGGATATCAATTCAAAATACACGTGGTGTTAAGGATTGTTTTTGTCATCCCTTAACGATTCAATCAAGTAATTGAGAATTTCCCAACAATTTTTTTTGATTATACTATTAATGTCAAAAATGTCTTTGAATTAAATTTGAAACATATTTCCTAACTCAAGAGGTCTTTAGATAAATTTTCAGGGTTAATTTAAAATCATTAGACAATAATGTAAGGTGCTACATCGACTTTACTTTTTCATGATTTCCTTGTTATTTTTTTTAAATTTTGATTAAAATAATATTGCCAATCAACAAATAGCTGTAGTTACATGAAGAACAGAAAAGAGATTATTTG
Organism: Druon quercuslanigerum; assembly: GCA_010014905.2. Classification (NCBI taxonomy): domain Eukaryota; kingdom Metazoa; phylum Arthropoda; class Insecta; order Hymenoptera; family Cynipidae; genus Druon; species Druon quercuslanigerum. Next base: position 7,944 of record JAAAKG020010291.1, read on the forward strand.
GAAAGTGAATAGAGTAAGGTAAAATGGATCAGGTTGCTAAATAATTCTTGAGTTTTCATATCATAACAGGAAGTTGTACAAACGTTTTGTTGGTAGATGCTGCGAAATATGAGGAACATATACATAACCTTATTATACATATACCATAAATATTTTCATGTGTTTCTGTTAGCAAACTAACCGAGTTAAAAACTGGTAGATATGAGGTTAAACTAATAATGATATGCTTTTCTGGAATGTTTTTCAAATTGTAAAGAGATTTGAGAGAGAGTGGCTAGGGATCATCCATATTCGACGTGGATGTTTTTTTAGAGGACAATTGCTTGAGAAAGAAAAGTTAGCTGATGAGAGCCGCAGAATATACATCAAAGCATCTAGAAAGAAATTTGTTTTCTTCCTAAAACAGTGTCATCTTCTGTCACACATTATAATAAAAAATGCAGATCAAAGCCTGTGCTTTATTCCTGGCTTTTGCCGCGCTTCTTAATTCTATTGGTAAGCATATAAGAGTATAATATCATATTCATATTAACCAATTATTCACATCACTCAATTTTCAGTTCTAAAATACAATTTATTTTGACACGAAATACGTGTGTTTCATAATACCTATAGTTTTCCTTCGAAGGTTTAACTGAAATTTCAACCAAAAAATACTTTGATATAATACATTATTTCGTAGAATTTATTTCTTTTCTTGAGTAAGATTTTTCTTTAGCCAAATATTAGTTTCACAAGGTCTATTTCTTTAAGTAACTTAGCGAGTGTAAGTACAAAATTATATTGCACTGAACCCGTATGGTGGAAACATCAAAATAATTCGCTGGTGCCGCATTATCCAAAATCAACTTTATATAGGCCTATTATTTCCATCTTAATTTGTACAAATTTATATAACACTCTTCAACCTCTAAAAACTACCCCATGTGGGAAAAACACCTTGGCGGGCCAGCGAGACGTCTCGCTGACCCTACCACAGTGTTTGCCGCATAGGGGTTAGCTGTAGGTGTAGAATTTTGTTGCTAAAATTTCACGAAATTAAGACGAAAATAATGCGCCCATGTAAGGTTGATTTTGGATACTGTTGGGCCAGCGAGTTATTTTGCTATTCCCACCAGTGTTTGTCTTTTATTTGACAAATCAGATACTTCCAGTAATGCACAAATCATAATTTTGGTTGTAAAAAATTAAACAAATTATGTATTAAATATTTGGCCAAAAAAGACTTTAATTACCATGGGTAAAGGGTCCAGAGCAATGGTCCTAGGACAAAGCTCAACCAAAGCTGATCAGTCTTTGGAAATTTATCATGCCTACATATAGACAGGCCAAGCCGCGAAATAAAATTTTATATAAAACAAATACGTTTTGAAAAGGATCAGAATGTAAAAAATTATTCTTTTTTTTTTATTTTTCACTTTTAATTTTTTTTTTTTTTACTTTATATCTATATCAAGTATTAACGTTTAAATAATTCTGTTTCTCCATGCAGGACTAACAATTTCAATAACTACGACTTTAGAGAACTTATTTCGTGGATACAACTCTGTCTTGCCTCCTATCCAAGATTTTCCACGCCAACGTCTTCATGCGTTACGGGCAGACTATCCAAGGCTACGTCGTCTACAGTTACGGTCAGAGTTGTTAAGGCAACGTCTACTACATTTAGAGTTTGAGAATCCGCCACATGAACCTAACGAAGACGGTAGGGCTCCTCCTTGGGACTTTATTCACTACAATTTTGTAGCAAGGGATCATGTCATCGTTGGAGTGAAGAATGGTATTATAATTGAAGATCCATGCTCTATCTTCTGGGAACACGATCAATTTATCGTATATGACACAAATAATATCCGATGGGTTACTCTACATCCGGATGAATATCGGAAATTGGGTCCAAATCGTCTTATGCCACTTATTGAAGCGCGCGATGTTGCTGCTCATACATACCCGCTAAGGTCGACCCACCCAAGAGATAAGCTAGCGCACGATTCAGCATGCGAACAGGCAAACTATGAAACAGACCGTGTAGAACGCGAAGAAGTACAAAAAATAAACAATGGTACTACAACGATTGATCTTAGCATCAACGTAGTCAAGGAAAAATACATTCACGTATATACTGATGTATTGCACCATTATTTACTTGGACAAAATATAAGAAATTACAGACAAAATCGTTCGTAAAAGACGGTTTTAACCTGAAGAAGATGCGCAAGAAGTGCGGTTGGCAACATTTCTGCTGGCCAGATTTGTATTTAAGCGATTTTTGAAAACAAAACACATAAGTTCATAGGCGATCTACATTGCTCAAGATTCTTTTTAAATAGAATCTTATGACATAAGATTTTGTGACAAACATCAGAAAAAGCTGCTCAACCTAAAAACAGAATTTTAGTACACACTATTGTGCGCATCACGGTGAGATAGCTTAATCTATTTTAAAATTAAATAAGTTATTGCGATGATATAAAACGAGCATTAAGGTACGTTGAGAAAATATGGTCGAAATATCTGGTCAGTAAGTTTACCAGGCAACACCTGTAATGAAAAAATCTGTGGCAAAGTCATTTGTACATCAATAAAAGATGCTTGACACTGGTTCTTAAACCAAAAGGATAAAACTTTGATTATAAAATTTACTTACAATTAAAACTTATTAAGCCTGATGCACATGTGTGTCTATATTTATGCGTTTGATAAATTTAATTGGGGTTTTATAATTCTATTTTGCGTATTACTACTATATTCTAGTTCATATTTTTCAACATATTATTCTGTTTGCTTTTGCGTTTTCTTAGATTAGGTGTTCCATTTCTTGGCTGTAAAATTAGAAAGAAAATTTGAATTGAAGCATCGTCCTATCATATTAGGTTATAAAATTTATCAGCGTGCAAATTGATACATAATTACTCATTGCTATTACCCTGCCAACAAACACAATATCTATTACTTTATGTAAAGTATTAATTAAACATTCTCTAGTTTAACAATTTTCAATGTCAGTTTTACAAATACCTATCAAGAATTTTGTGATAAAAATATTAATAACGTTACATTTTTTTATTAAACAATATATAGATATGGATTATAAATTTATTTTTGTACTTAAAGCTTTGAATTTTTTGGAATTTTTTTTTCAAGCTAGTTAGGTTTAGCTAGTAGAAACGTTCCCGAGTTCAGGCGGCGAACCAAGTGAAGTGTACCTACAAACCGATGCAGAGGGTCTTCGGAACAAGAAAATAAGCACGTCGTGCTCAAAGCTCAGGCGAACACGGGCAATAAAACAATGATCGCAATAAAAAATGCCGATATAGTATTTTCCTAATCCTAAAATAAAATTTTGGAGTTAAACATATAAAAATTTCGATTTTGATAAGAAAGAGGTTATGAATTTTGAGTTCAAAGAAAGAAATAATTTTTGTTTGCCCGAATGACGGATCTCGTCTCTTTCCATTTTAGAAATTAAATATTGGTATATTCCCGACAAAGTGACCTAAAATTACCTAAACTAATAATATTTAGGATTTAATTTAAAGAAGGCCTGAATAATAAAAAAGTGATTTTGGATTTAAAGTAATTTAAGTTTATAAATCAGACCAGTAAGTATCTTATTCATTATTTAAAAAAAAAAATATGTTTACAGAGTGCATCTCAATTTCAAATAATCTTTTAGAATAATATAACTGTATTTCATTACTTCTCTTAATTAAGAAAGTTAAAAACTTTCCACATTTAATTAAAAAGAACAGAGAAGAGGTACACATTCCTACACAATTCTTATTTAAAGTATTACTTTCATTTAAAAAATAATAAATGGTATTCAGGGAAATATATAACTTTATTTATAACATGGGTTCCTTGAAGGATGTCGTCTCCAGCTGCTAATTAAAAAAAAAGTTTTTATTCAAATACATGAATTTTAAAGTAGAATAGATCAATTGTTTGTCGTCTGTTACTCCAAAATTCTATTTTAAGATTAAGGGGTAACACCACTCTAGATTGGTGTTACCTTATAGGAATTACTTTGGATGCGTTTTCCAATCATTATTTATCATAAATATTAAATTTTAATATTTATATAATTTAAAATATGCACGGTAGTAGTAACCAATCGGGTTGTCGGCGAGACGCAAGCACAGTAAAAAGTTTTCCATGGTTGGGAGTACTGGTCAGTTCGACTAGCGCTCCAGATTACAGGGAATGGAAATTAATTTATTCTTATAATTTGGAAAATATCGTTTTTTGCTATAAGCGTATTTATATGTTTTTTTATTTGTAAAAATCTGTTTAATAAAATACTAAAATCGTTATAATTTTTGTATTGGTTTTATTATTTAGCCGGCTTGGGCTGGCAGCCTGCCAGTCCGTGATATAAATGAATTAATTTTTGAAAAGTAAAATATTGTTTTAAATGCATGTCTGTATTATTATTATTGATAGTAGCTATTAATTTTTAATAGTCCAGCGTTATTCGGTACATGCGCAGTTAAGAAACTACCGGTCCGTTGCAGCACTGCACCCAGCCCAAGCCAACTAGATGAGGCATGAAGATCTCTACCCAATACGACTTGATAATTTGACGGAATAACGGCACAAACTCAAAACGTCAAAGTGTGTCATGTCAATTTTCAGTTACGAGTAAACTTGAACGTCAAAAAATGTTAACAGTTGGCAAGAATAATAAAGGTTAGGAGCAAACCGCACAAAAGGTTTTAAATAAAAATTTGATTTTGAAAATTTCCCCATAGTATCTGAACAATCATCTTAATATAAAAAAAACTATTCATAAGAGCATGTAGTATTGCTGAAAAAATATTATCCACAACTTATTTAGCATAATACACATATATTTTGACATTTGTGCATTTAATTCATTTGTTTGGGTTATTTTTACTCTATTTCGCACATAATGACTATATTTTATTACATATTGTTTAAAAGAATATTTGTTGGTCCTAAACGTTTTTTAAAAAAATTTGGTGTTTGAAGTATGTTCTTCGACTGGGTATACCTATTTAAAAGAGATCATATTATTTTTGGATATTTTATCTTGAAAATATAGTGTAACCGCTTTGAATATCAGCCGGGAAGTTTAGTTAGCGATCTAAGCCGTTTGTTTGGCCTACACATTTTATTTAGCGAATTTGAAACGAATATAATCCAGTGGATTACATTGCCTGATAATTTATCTCGAAAACTGGGTGCAAACAACTTTATGGAACTTGTTATTGCGCGCGATGAAGTTGCTGCTGCACACGTAACAACATCGAACAATCCAGTATGCAAAGAAGCTTACGTTAGAGCATACAAACAGGCAAGTGATCGAATAGAAATTGTTGAAAAAGAGCAAGTAGAGCTTCTGAACGAGATTCACACAAGCATTGAAGAAATCATTACATAAATGAATAAAGAATAGAGTAGAACATATAATCGTGTGTTTTCGCTCTATTTATTTCAGTGCAGAGAATATAACATAAACGGGCATAAAGAATAGCATATTTAAAAAAACATTCCTACTTTGAGATATTACGGAAGACGCCATAACAAACTTAAATTCCCAGGTGATACACCCTGCTTACGATTATCAAAAGATAGAATCTTATCACATTGTAGATTTTGTTGCAATGTATAAAATTGATTGTCTGTAGATAAAATTTCAGGATTATATCCATCACGGTAAAAATACTTAATTATTGTTGCTATCATATCAGTTATTTTCTATAATCAGTAAAATCGTCTAGTCCACTGAATTTGATTTATTTTACAAAAGGATTGTGTAACGTAAATGTAAATGTAACAGCAGTATTCAGTCTTGACAGGAAGAGAGTTAAAGCCTTGGTTGATTTGTACGTTTAAGTGCACTGTACTATAAATAGGTTTCACTGCGATTTTCTTCATGTACCACCAAAATATTGCGTTCAAATACTAGTGCAGATATTTTCTTATTAGTCGAAAATCTGTAATGCTTTATTTCCTTTAGACATCAATAACTTAAATAAAAAATTGATTGACCTTTTCGTATTTTTGGAACAGCACTTAGAATCATCTAATTCCAAGCATTTTATTATTATTAATGATTCATTAAAAAGAAGACAAAAACAAGTACGCAATGAATTCAATCTTTAAATATCATAATTTATTAAAATATTGGAAGAGATAAATTTAGAGCAATAGAGATCTATTTTTCTGAAACCTTTCCTTTCTTTCGAGTCATCAATTTAGTGGACCAGGTAATCTATTAAATAGGTGCTATTTGCATTGATTCTATTTGCTAATATATAATAATATCTTATAATGCATATTATTTTTTTTCAATTATCTGACGCAATGTGTACATTAAAAGAAAGAAGAAAATACCAAATAAATAAAATAGTTGAATGTTTCAAAAATGATTAATATTTTACGAAAATAGATGAATTTGAACACTTTTTTGCCTTATAAGGTTCCGTTTGAATTTTAGATTAAAACTTTTTTAATAGTAAATATTTAGGAAGTAATTTCAGTTCCCGAAATCAAAACTTTTAGATCAAAACATAGCTTTGTTAGGATGATTGGAAGAAAAATTGTGGACTATTATTATATTTTTAGCAGCACTTGTAATGAAATAATTCCAAAGGATGTACCTGTAAAATAAATATACAATTTTTATTACAAAATAAGTTTTAAGCTTAGGTTATCTTTTCGATCCGATAATAACATTTAAAAATTCCAAAACATCAGTTGTAAAAGCTTTTAGGCATGTACGTGCAATTAATTTCAATAAGAGTCAACTTTTACAATGATTTATAAAATCGACAATAATAGATCTATCATTAATTTGTGCAAAGCTTTAAGGAGAATCCTAAGCGAACAGTGTTTGACCATCAGCACCATAATTTGCAGATATATTCTTTCGGCTTTCGGACAGAAGCCCTTTCTTAAATTATGGGCTTCGGGTGTTGGTATAATTTTTTTAATGATGCACGTTGTTTCATGACATACAGAAATTGGGGGACATTGAATACAAAAACTTAATAAAATTTTATTCTTAAATGAATAAGTATTTTATTGGGGGAGGTTGACAAAAGAAGAAGTTAGCAGCGTCGGGAATGACTATGTGATTCCTGCGTTTCTGACTACATCAAAAGTTTAAGCATCTCTCGAGAACCACCTCTAAGACTTTTATTTTGATTTGATACTTTCATACCCACTTCTCCATGCTCTAATAGCTTAATTAGCTAACCCTATTTCATTTGCAATACACGAAAATAGTTAGAGAATTGCTCAATTGAATATAATCACAATAGCTACGTTCCCAATATTCCAGTAGATATTCTTAATCGCAAAGTAATATTCCACGCCTTTTAAAACCAACCCGTATTACATTTTGCAAATTTTATCTTAGCAGACATCAGTTCTAGAGCTTAATGGTTGTTTAAATAAAAAGAATTTTTCGTTTCGTTAAAAGTATTGAGGTGTTTCTGGGTGACTTTATGATATTTCTGTTTCCTGGTTGTTAATTGTGTTAGTATTTTTAATTTACAAGTAAAGTGGCTTTTTATGGACACGCTTTGTAATTTTTTCGCTGAGAGTACGGTGATTGGAGTTTTGAGGCTCTTGACATCACGTAGGGTCAAGAGAATTCTATAAAGTTTTTTGTAGGTTACTTTTATGACTATTTTTGCTTAGGCTTTAATACTAAAGGTGCTTTTTAGTAGGTTAGGAAATGGGGAAGGTACACTGGGGTGATTAGGAAATAGTGAAACGGTTGTTTGAAGAACTTTGACATATCGTTAGCTTGGTGCAAGCATAGTTTCATCAATTTATTTCTTGTGACCATCCGGGTATGCCACTGGGTTGTAGATGAGGATTTGTATTCCAGAAAGCGTAGAGCATGTGAAGCTCCCCGAATATAATAAAAGCCGTGAGTGGGAAAGAGAAAAAAGTTTATTTCACACCGTAAGCAGATTTAAGCTGAACATTAAGATTTCCTATATAAGTACCGTTTCTCAGAATATTCCTATGCGACAGGTCCTAGATTAGTATATGTATGAAACAATCTTTCAGAATATTCAATTTCTCTTTAAGGTCAGTATCATTTGCTGTCATTTGCTATGAAATAGTCTTATAAACTATATTTAAAAAATGCGTATTGCCACTAGTACTCTATTTCTCGCTATTGCCATTTTCCTGAATTCTTTTGGGAAACATAAGATAATACCATGTTCATAATTTTAAATTCACTTTTTGAAAGGATAGATACAATTTCTACTAATATTAGTTCAAAGAAATAAAATATGAATTTTTGAAGTCATTTAAGCTGAAACGAATTATTCCTCATGTTTAAAAAATTGTTTGGTATACAAAAAACTAATTGAAAATCTTCTATAAATTTGTCGACATTTATAAAAATATTGAAATTAAAAAAATGGTTTAAAAGTGATTTCTCAAAGTAAAAAATTGTTACAAAATTTATCAGGAATCTGAAAAAGTTTTGTTTAAAAAAAATGTATATCATAGAGAAATAAAATTTTAAATCCTATTTAACTTACAACAAGCAAGTTAATGTATAGAATTGGTTGGTTTATGGTTTTTGAAGTCTTGGTACGAACTTGAATAATTTTTAATCGTATTCTGAAGTTATAAAAGTTTTAAAATGATTTGAAGATAATCAAAAACAGAAAAATCTTTAGGAAACTGGTACCCAAGAAAAGTCGATGCGGGTCCAGATATGAAAAGAATTTTGGAATAAGGTATTAATTTGTATTAATATTTGTTTGAGGTTAGGTTGAAACACGTTTTCTTAGTAGAAAATGAATCTTCTGTTTTGTAAATTAATTCAATCTGACAATTGAGAAGAAAAATTATTACTAAAGGGGAATACATGTGAATCATAAATTTAAATGATTTTGAAGATCAGAAAGAAAATTTTCAACTCAAGAAAATATGTGTATATGCTGTGTATTTCCAATTTAAAAAGCGCTTTAATTTTAAAGATTTGCAATATCAAGTTTAACAATTCTTTTGAGTTACAAATGCAAAGTTTTTAATTTCAACGATTTGTAATCTAAGACTTTTAAATTTGAAAAAAGTATGAATAAAATTTTATAAACTATGATTATTTTAATGATTTTCAAAATCATATTAAAAAGTAAAAAATGATAAATATTCTTAATCTATGACTCTGTGACTCTCTAAACTTATATAACTTTTGACCTAATTGAGATATTTCAGATTTCTTTCCAGATTCGGCTGCATTTTCCATCATCTCAAAAAACTCACGCTTACATTTTTTGCCAATTTTTTGTTTAAATTTTATGTATAAATGAACAATTGAAATTCTAAAATGTTTTCATTCAGTTCAATTTTCGTGACTGAAGTGCAAGGTGCAAGGTGCAAGTTGCCGTCCATCCCGGTGATACAAAAATGTCACAAAAACTTCAAACGAACGGTTTGTACGTTATTAAAAAATTTCTTGACAAATCTGAAATGTATTTAAATATATAGATTAAAAAACTTTTTAATCAAACCATTTTTTTCTCTTTGTATTATTTTTGTAAGTTAAATTGTTTCAGCAAAAAATTTGAAAATTCGATTTTATAAAAAAGAATTTTTTAACGATAAAAATTGTTTTGCCCACGTACAACTCACAGGAAGTCAAGAATAAAGAGAAAATTAAATACTATATGTACTTAACCAGCATAAAACTCACAAATTATCTTCCTTAATATAGTATAAATGCAACAAAAAATAACTTTCAATAACCCCGCCGCCAATTTGTTAATTGTGAAATTTTTTAAAACATTCTTGTGTTTTCTATAAGCTTAAAGAAAACATTGTATTTTTCTTTAAGCAAAGCCAAAAATTCAAATACGCATTATTCCTTGAACAAAATTTTCGTCATTAATCGCAAAAATACGTATCGCCTATTTTCTCTAAAAAACAAAATATTTCGTTCCCGAGAGATTCTGCACCTTCAAGCGTAGAAACTGAAGATATGAAGTTCATTTGATCTATGTATATTTATATACCTATAAATATCCTATACATTCCCGCATGAGTTGGACAACTAAAGAGTATGCGTCCTAGATACTCGAGGTGTGCATGGCACGCCCTGCAGCTATCAGCGAAAATGTCTTGGCTCAAAATGTGGCGACGGTATGTTAAGATGGAAATGACACCATATTGACATGCCAAAAAAAAACTCCTTGATTTAAGGAAAGCAAAAGTTAGCTCACATGACATTGATTGATTCTCCAAAATTCTGTGGAAGATGCTGTGCATCCTCTTATCGAGGAGCTGTTCGCGGAAGCTTTTCTCCTATGCTTTCTGACTCTAAGCTTTCAGGAGTGAGTACTCGAGATAAAAATGATTTGATGCATTCGGGTCGCTCCTAATACTGAATTTAAGTTCGAGTACAGAAACGCATATTCGTTGCAGATACTTCGTTTCTCGCCGACAGTTCGGAAGACCAAATCTGCCGGACGTGCCGTTTATATCTGCTTCGGAGAGTATCCTTTGTAGATGTCACATCCTAAATGCGTCTCTGTGGCACGCCCAGGTATGTATAAGTCTCTCTAGCGCAAAGGTGTCGTACAGCGCTTCTATCGACGAGCTTAGGCTCTTCAGAGATGCCATTAAGTTCGTCTCGCTTCAAATAAACCTTGGCGCATTTTTTAACCCAAATTCCATTCCTATTTCCTTAGTGTATCTTTCGAAAATCCCTAGAACAACATATAGTTGCTCTTTATTGTTAGCATAGATCTTAATATCATCCATGCAAGATACATGAGTGTACCTGGGTGACCTTGTGCTTTCGATTTGCAGGTTTGTCGCAAAGGCACCCTTGGGAATGGCAAAGTGCTAGAGATAATGGCAATAATGTGAGGCAAAAGAGGATTGGGCTCATAGAGTCGCCCAGAAAGACTCCTCTCTTTAAAGAGACCTTGTTAATTGTCACACGATTTTTTTCAGATAAGATAGTAAATCCGGTTTTCCAAAGTGGCATCAATCTCTTTATACACCTCACGATTTGAGGTTGGACCTTTAAGCTTTTTAAAAGACAGATGATAAATTCATGGGACAATTTTGTTTGACAATGGACCCTTTTAGATTTAAAACTCAACTATTTTGGGAGATAAATAAACTATTGTTCTTTATTATTAGGAAATTTTTTTAATTAAACGTTGGGAAAAGTATAACTGAAAAATACACACGTTTGTTGCTAATTAGTGTAATAGATTATCTCTATAGTGTTAAAGACTTATCAAATGTAAATGTGTTGCGCAATTGAAACCTTGGAAGCAATAAAATTAGTCAATAAAGATCTGTTTTTCTCAGATCTTTATTTACACTGTGAGCATACGATGATATAATCTTTTTAATGGCATGCGCTGTTTTGAGATAGTGATTAGACGTTATTTGTACCGCACGTGTAAAACTTTTTGTAGGAAAGGGAGGGGAAAAATTAAAAACGGAGGAAATCACCCAATCAAAACTAGCTACGTGGAATATAAAGAGTCTGCTAGTATCCATATAGATAATCTTCTAGAAGATTCCATTTTTCATTAAATCAGTATCTTTCAATGTCATTTACTGCGAAATACTGTCATCAATAATATTCAAAAATGCGGATCACATCTGGTACCCTATTGCTCGCTTTTGCCGTTTTACTTTTTTCTATTGGTAAATACCCGATAATATAATACTATTTTAATAGTTTTGAATTCAATTTTCAAAGGGATAGATACATTTTCTTCTAAGGTTAGTTCCTGACAAAAAAATTTGAATTTTAGAGAATCATGAAAGCTGAATTGAATTATTTTTCAAATTCATAAAAATATATAAAAGTAAAGAAATAATAATGTTATGTGGAATTAAAAAAAAAGGTTTTCATTTTCTTTATGCCGCGCAAATTCGGTACAGACCTAGGAACCTTTTTATTGTAATATTTAGAAATTTGCATTTTCTTTGTAGGTGTTTTTACAATTTTTGAAAGTGAAAACTGGAAAATGGTCATATACATTTTAAAGAACATGTAATTGCACAAATATACAAAACAGTTTAAATGAATTTACGTTAAAGGTACATTAAGGAGAATATAAATTGAATCTGAAAAGAGTCTTATTTAAGTTTACTTGATGGTTTGAAGAAAAGTTTTTGATAATATCATATTTGTATTATCTTGATCAATTCCACTTTGAAAAGGTTCAATGGGTGAAAAATGGCTGAACAATGAGATAAGCGATAGGTGACCGTGGAGTAAGCGTGGCATAAGATTGGATCAATGATTATGAACAATCATCTTACGGTCGTCTCATAGTTGTGATCAGTGGATCAAGTATAGTTAATGGTCCCTCTGCCACGCTGCGCCCACAGTCGAACGCGATCTGGTTGAAATTGAACTTTGGCAAAATTGTCGAAAATGCCCACAATCTTCTAAATTTTCCTCACTCTTTGGAAAGCATTGGTCGATAAATATTTTATTTTATTGAACTTCGCGCAATTTTTTAAGAATCCGCGTGAAAGAAGCTTGCATGGCTCCAACATGACCATAAACTTGGAAATATCTGGCAGAAGCATGGGTCAGGGCTGAATAATGAATACATGGCGCAAGCCTTGATCTTGTGGCCTCCATTGCTTAGGGCATGCTTAAACACTTGGATGTACCGGCCTGCGCACCAGGTACTTTAGCACGTAATATACGAAAATTTTCAAGGTATACGACCCGGTGCGACGGATTATGTACCAGGTAATTCAAAACTTCATAAAGGAGAGCTTTTTTGAAATTTAATTTTTGTCAATAACAAAAACAATTCCAAATAGTAAGTCGATAATTAGCGTGTACTGGATCGCGCAAAAGTTACTTTAGCGTGTTTTCTACAAAAAGTTAAAACAAAAAATTATTTTGTCAAAAGACAAACTAATTTCAAATAATAAGTCAACATCCTAGGTGCATCGGATGGTGCACCAGGTCGTTCAAAATGTCATTCGCGTAGTAATTTGGTATTTATTTCTGGTATTTATACCACCTGGTAGTTATTTTGGCTGTTGAAACAATTTAAATATTAATAGATTTGATGCTTTCACGATGATTCATTATGATAAAGTAGATATTTCGGGTTTCAATCGTGCACAAAAACTAC
>JAAAKG020010302.1:0-21069 GCA_010014905.2 Druon quercuslanigerum
TATCTATCAAATTCAGATCGAGATATAAATAGAAGACCGCCGAATTTTTCCGATCGGCAATCGTGCATCTTCGGCCGGCGAGTGGCGACTGGCGGGGGACGATTCCCCTCGTGCGGCATCGTTGCGGCGTTTCAGATATGTGAGCTCTGGTGCTTGAGCGAAGAAGGGAAGGCGGGGAGGGGATTATAGGAGTGGGGAAGTAGTTTGCGAAAGAATTAGGAGTAGAGAAAGGAAAGTATGAGATAGGGATACTTAAATCTAATTTTGTAGACGAGTGTTGCCTACTTTCTTTATATTTCTTTTCAAATTAAATGGCAATGTTAAATAATTATTTATTTATAATTAATTATAAATAAATCGACGATCGACTAATTATAATTAGTCGATTATCAAGAACTTAAGGGATCTTCCGCTTCATAGTTGGAATCCTATCCAGTGGTACCCAGGATATCAGTGCTTCTTCTAAATAATTTAAGGGCAACGGAAGGTGATGGGTCAGTAGATGCTCGACGGAGGTTAATGGCTTCGATTTCCACGTTTGTGGGATGGTCATCCGTACTCGTCTCACGCGGTCGATTTTCTCGAGTACCTGTGGAGACCGGAAAGACACTCAACATTAGCTACAGGGGCCACCAGTGGCACCAAAGTCCGGCGTTTACTCTAAGGAGGTCCGACACCAGCCTTATACCTCCACGAAGATTGAGTGAAGAAAGAAGCAGCTCCCAGTAGCTTTTGTAAGAACGGAAGCGAATATCGGATTCCGATAAAAGGAAATCGAGCTTTGAGGAACTTTCACCCCGACCCAAGCAATTTGAAAGTCCATTGGAAAACGTTCGAAAAACGAAGCTTTTGTTTATGAAATTTGAAATCTAAGATCCACTAGTGGAAATTTCTACTCAGAAGGATTTTTGACATTGTAAGTCCAAAAAGGTGTTAGGTCCTTAAGCTTGCACAATTTGATAATTAATCATTTCTAATATCTTAGTTTCAAGATTCTTAAAAATGATTAAGTTTTCAAACATACTTTAAAATTTTTTAATTTTTTGCGCTTCACTTTTAAATTAAATAACTTTGAAAGTCTCCAGTTGATAAAAAAAAGGTTTTTTAATATGATCAATAAAACTTTGAAGGTTCATAGTATTTAAAGTTTTTCAATTTAGAAAGGTGGAAATAATAGCGACTTTTTTGGCTTTAATCAAATCTTTTAGTTAAAAAAATCTATCCAATCGCATTGTATGATATTTGATAGAAATCTTATTGATTATATTGATCATCTTTGAAGTTTCTATAATTTTAATTTACAAGTATAGTTTTGTATGTGCAACTGTAAAGCAGTTTAATTATTGCATAATTAAAATGAAAGTTTTTTGTTCAAAAAGCAAAAAGGTCAAAATTAAATTTAGCTTTTAAAAATTTTCCAGAATAAAGCTATAATTTTTAATTAAAACCATGAGCGAGGTGTTGAAAATCACATACTTCAGACCATAAGATAGAGTCTTATTCACAAAAGTTTTATATCATATTGAGTATTTTATGAATCCTAAATCATACTTTTCTCAATTGTTCTATGAAAAAAATGGTAAAAAATGTATACAAATAAAAACTTGCTGAACTGAAATCCAGCAAAAAAAATAGGTTTTCTATAAAAAGTGAGGTTGCTTAGTTTAGTAAATTTTATTGTGTATTTTCTTAAAATATATTAGAATATTAAAAAGATTTAAAAACAATTGTAAATTTAAAAGAGACATGTTGGTTGGATAGAAACAAAACTACTGTTTTCTCCATTTTTTAAACGAGAAAAGGAGAATCAATTTATCAATTTTATATAATACGGGTTGTAAGAATTCTAAATAAATTTTTTAACTTAAACTAAACAAAAAGAATTATAAGAATTAAAAATGATTGAAACCCCCGAAAAAAATGTTGCATGGACTATTAACAAATTATCAACTCTAAATTAAAAATTACATTTATGTTTAAATTTAATTCAAAAGGATAAAAAATTCATAAATTTGTAAAATTAGAGGAATAACAGTTGGTATTTATAAGATATCCGTTATTAGTCTTTTAGTTTTAGTTTTCTTTTCGTCTTTATCCGTTTTTCATTTTTAGAAAATGGTAATAATTGTTTAAATATAATCTCAGACCTTAATAATTATAGTCCAATATATAACATAATCTTGGATTTTTTAATTAAAAAAAAATCAATGAAAGAAAAAGAATAAAAAAATATTGAATAAAATTCGAAATTATCTAATTTAGCTAAGTTTTTATAATAAGTCTCAATTTTCAATTGAACTAAATTCCATATTTTTCTTGAAATTTATTAATTTTAAAAAAATTTTTAATTAAATTAAAATATTATCATAATTTTTAATTCGCAGTGAAAAATTCATGAATGGTCGTTGTAACAATTTCTTTCATGTTCGCCAATCATTTGCCATTCTTCCGATTATGTTTGTTTAATTAGCCAGAAGACAAATTTCACCTACAAAAATTGAATTTACAAACAAAAAAATTGACTTTTTAGCAAAAAATTAAATTTCCACGAAACTGATTCATTTTTACCCAACAAAAATGAAATTTTAAACTAAAAAATTATTTTTTTACTACAAAAGGCGAATTTGGAATTAAAAAGATCAATCCTAAAAAAAAGAAAAGTTACATTTTCTGTCGAAAATGAATTTTAAGTAAAACAAAAGAAGTATTTTTTCACTAAACAGTTAAGTTTTAAACTAAAGACATAAGCGTTATAATTTTTTTTAACAATGTAGTTAGGAATTCTTAACTAAATAGTTGAATTTTCAATAAAAAAAAATAAATTTTCAACAAAATAATGAAATCTTCAATCAAACAGATGAATTTTTAACTAAAAATATAAGTCTTCAACAAATGTTGTACTTTCATTTTTTTTATGTTATTTCTAAAACTGATCAAATCCCAAATCAAAATGGTGAATTTTCAAAAAAACATTTGAATTTTCTGTGAAGAAGACTTCAGACGAGTTCTCAGAATGAACATATGAATTTTCAAATAAAAAATAAGTTTCTAAAAAAAAAAGATAAATTTTCCATCAAAGAAGACGTTATTTTTACGATAAGAAATACCTTTAAAATAAATTGTCGAATTATCTACCTAGTAGTTATATTTTTATAAAAAAGTTTAAATTTCTTGAATTTACATCAAAAAATACGAACTTTTTCCACTAGAAAGGGTAAATTTTGAAAAAAAGTTGAATTCATTACAAACTAGTTTTTATTAGAAAAAATTTTTTATTAAAACAGATGAATTTGTAACATAAAAAAATTTGTTTTAAAAAATTTTTATAACTAGAACTTTCATCCAGAGAAGATTTCAGTTCACTCTTCAACTACAAAATATCAATTTTAAACAAAAAGTAAATTTTTTACAAAACAGTTCAGTTTTCAAAAAAAAAATAGTATAACAGTTTAAATTCCAACCAAGCAGTTGCGATTTTATCTAAAAAAGATGAGATTTTTCATCGAATTTGCAAAATTGTATTGGAAAAATATTTCATTTTTAACGTTTTGTACTTGTTCTACTTTAGAAATTTTCTTATAATCCTCAATGATTGTAATCGTGATTCTCATATTTAGAATAAAATTGCAGACTTGAGACGCTTTTAATTAAAAAAATAACATTTGAAGAAGTTGTATTTAAACTCTTTCCCGCATGAGATATTTTTAACAGCTTACTCATTTTCTTATTTATTAATTATTATTAAACTCTGGCAAATGACATCGCTTTTCAACATTTTTTTATTCTTACATGAATAAATCTAACAACGAATATTTCAATATATTTTTGTTTATAAATTTATCTTTTGACTTGAAAATTCAACTTTTTGGTCGAGAATTCTTGACTTTTTTTGAAAATTCGCGTTTTTCAGCATAAAATTAATCTTTACGTTAAAAAATTTATTTTGTTGAAGATTCAACTTTGTGGTTAAAGATGCTTGAATTTTGTTGACAAAATTAATCTTTTCGTTAAAGAATTCATCTTTATAGTTTAAAACTCAAGTTTTTGATTGAGAATTCTTAAATTTTGTTAACATTTTTATTTATTTTTTTTTGTATAAAACTAATTCTTTTGTATAAAAATTAATCTTTTTGTTTAAAAATTTATCTTTTTTCTCTTGAAAGTTCAACTTTTTGCTTGAAAATTCTTGAGTTACTTCAAAAATTTGTGTTTTCCAGTATAAGATTAATCTTTCCGTTTAAAAATTCATTTTTTTAGTAAATGAACCCACTTTAAAAAAAATTCTTTCTTAGTTGAAAATTCAGCATTGTGGTTAAGGATGTTTGCATTTTTTAAACAATTATTATTCATAATTTTTAGTTACGATTTATAATTGTAGTTAAAAATTTATCTCTTTTTTTGGAAATTAAAGTGTTTTGATAAAAATTACTTTTTTTTTGTTAAAAAATTGCTTTGGCCATTTTAAATTTACAAATCCCATTTTTGGTCGAAAATGGTTCGATTTTAATTAGAAAATCAACTTTTTGTTAAAATTGAACTATTTTGTTACAAATTCATACATATATTGAAAATTGATCGACATTAGTTAAAAATTCAACTTTTTTTTGAGGATTCTTGTCTTTAATTGCAAATTCGTCTTTTTCTTTATAAAATTATACTTTTATTCCAAATTTCACTTTTTTTATTATCCACAAGTTTGAATATAAAATTAAGAATTTTGTCGTGAAAGTTCAATGATTTAGTAAAAACAAAATAAACTATTTGGTACAAAATTAGTTTTTTTGTAATTGACAATTATTTTTAACAAATTAAAACTTTAACTGTTCCATTTCTGTTAAAAATTTACATTTATCAGTTTATAAATTCAATAAGATCCGGATTAACTGTCACATAACATTCAATTAGGTGTCACGTAATGGCTTCTTTAAATTAGGGGAGGGGCAGCATCTAATCCGGCAATTATCAACTGGGGGGGGGGGGGGCACGCAGTTTATGCATGACCTCTTAGATAGGATAAGAATAGAGGAGGAATAGGGAGAGAAGAATAGAGAATGGAGAAGGGAGAAGTATGGGAAGGAATAGTAGGGGGAGGGAAGGGAAGTAGGAGAATAGAGAGTTAATAAGGAACGGAAAGTATTTAATGTGAGATTTGGAACTCTTGAGAGTGGTTTAACAAGGCAGAAAATTTCATAAATCTATAAACTCTGAGACTTTCGCTCTGACGGAAGGAAAATTTTTTTTTTAAACTTCCCTAAGTAGAGCTAGCTAGTGAGAGAGTTTAGTTTTTTTTTTAATTTTAGGATCGAACTTCAGCTTGAACTGACTCATTAGAATTTCAGTATGACTTAGCCAAATTTCCATTTTCCCCATCTGCTTCCAGTTCCATCTTTTATTTTTCATTTAACGTAAAGTTGCTTTTATTTAGTGGTGTTGGTAGAAGTAATCTTGAAGCAAGGCAAGGTAAGTCAAGGAGCTCGTCAAAGGGAATAGCCCGTTTTCAACAAGTGAAATAAATCACGATTTGCGCCTCACGACATACGCCATCAGACTGCTGAGCACCACCTCCTCCCTTTCGTGTTTTACAATTACGGTAGTTTTATGAGTTCTATCCCCAGCAGACTTCTGCCAACTTGTGATTGCGCAAGTTTCTGGTTTACGAGTGCGGACTGCCGAGGTGTCTGTCGGTGATTCCCATTTTATGGTCACCGTACCATAAGTACATTGCACTACGCTGCCGGCTTGCATTCGTATGTAGATTCGAATGACTTAGCTTTGCAGCTGTTTCTGTGTACAGGTAAATAAAAACACTGAAGAACACACTAAGGAAATACGGTATCAGGATTTATGCCTTTTCTAATTTTCGGAAATTTAGTACGGACAGCCATTTCGGTAATAAGGGCAATACCTAGATATTGAATTTTCTACACACACTATTTCACATTTTTTCCTCCGGCCTGTTTTTAATTTTTCATTTCTTACTCCACAAATTTGTTTTGAATTATTTTGAATCATTTACTTTCTTTGGTTTTTTTTTTAATTTTTGGATTTTTTGGGTGAATAGGTAAAGCGAGGGGATTGTAAGTAAGAAATTTTAAGAGATGGGAATAAAAGTAGCGATGGAAAAGTGATGAGCAAGTAGGGAAGGCACTATGAGGGAAGGGAAGAGAGAGTTAAAGAAATATCAGATAGTATAAGACAGGATAGGATAAAGTAGCAAGAAATGGTAATAGAGGAAAAGTAAGGAAAGTGATGAAAGGGAATTCGTGGGGAGTAAAGAGAATCGATGAAAGGAGAAGTAGTGGGAGTGATGAAATGAGAATTAGGAAGAGGGAGGGTTATTGAGAAGAGGGTAAGTGGTGATATTGATGGGACAGAAAAGTATGGATGAAGAATCCTTATTTATCATAAGTACACTGCACTATGCCGCCAGCTTGCATTCGTATGTGAATTCGAATGACTTAGCTTTGCAGCTGTTTCTGTGTACAGGTAAATAAAAACACAAAAAAACACACTGAGGAAACACGGTATCAGGATTTATGCCTTTTCTAATTTTCCGAAATTTAGTACGGACAGCAATTTTGATAGTGAGGGCAATACCTAGATATTGAATTTTCTACACACACTATTTCCCAATTTTCCTTAGCCCAGTTTTTAAATTTTTAATTTTTCACTCCACAAATTTGTTTCGAATTATTGTGAATCATTTACTTCCTTTGGTTTTAAAAAAAAAATCTTGAATTTTTTGGGAGGATAGGTAAAGTGGGGGGACTGTTAGTAACAAAGTTTAGGAGATGGGAATAAAAGTAGAGATGAGAAAGTGATGAGCGAATAGGGGAGGCAGTATGAGGAAAGGGAACAGAAAGTTAAAAAAAGATCAGATAGGATAAGACAGGACAGGACAAAGTAGGAAGAAATGGTAATAGAGGGGAAGTAAGGAAACTGATAAGAGGGAATTCGTGGGAAGTGAAGGGAATCTATGGAAAGGGAAGTAGTGGGAGTGATGAAATGAGAATTAGGAAGAGGGAAGGTTATTGAGAAGAGGGTAAGTGGTGATACTGATGGGACAGAAAAGGATGGGTAAAGAAGCCTAAGACGCATAAGTACATTGCACTACGCTCTTGGATTGCATTTGTATGTAGATTAAGTGACTTAGCTTTGCAGCTATTTCTGTGCACAGGTATATAAAAACATTGAAGAACACACTAAGGAAACACGGGATCAGGATTATGAGATTTATAATTTTGGGAAATTTAGTACGGATATCAATTTTGGTATTGAAAACAATATCTAGATTTTTACACACACTATTTCCCATTTTCTTACTCTCCCCGTTTTTTAATTTTTACTTTTTCTCTCACCAAATGTGTTCGAATAATTTAAAATTGTTTACTTAAATCGCACAATGGAGAGGTTTTTTTTAAAAAGTCTTTTGGGTTTTTTGAGAAGGTAGGTAAAAGTAGGCGACGGTAGGTAAAGTGAGGCGTCGGTAAGTAGTGAAATGGAGGAGATGGGAATAAAAATATCGGTGGTAAATTGATAAGGGAGTAGAGGTGGGAGTGTGGGGGGAGGGAAGATAAGTTAAAAAAGATTAGACATGATAAGACATGACAGGAGAGGATAGGAAGAAGTGGTGAGGGAGGGAAAGTAGGGGAAGTGATCGAATAGGACGTAGAGGAAGTGAGTAGGGTAAGGTAGGTAGGAGAATGGAAAACATTGGGATAAAAGTAGTAGAGGTAAATTGATAAGGGAGTAGGGGTGGGAGTGTCAGGAAAGGGAAGAGGAAGTTAAAAAAAGATCAGACAGGATGAGACATGATTGGATAGGATAGGAAGAAGTGGTAAGGGAGGGAAAGTAGGGGAATGGAGGTAATGGGGAATAGTAATGGAATGGAAAATACGTATCATAAGTACACTGCACTGCGTAGCCTGCTCACATTCGTATGTAGGGCTTTAAAGGAATCTTAAAGGAGAAATCTAAACGTCCTCTACAACAAAATGTTTAACAATATTGTTTGGTTGACTTTTATTAAAGAATAATTTTAGTAATAATTCAGTTATTATTTTGTGTGCCAGTTTTATTGAAATAATTCTAATTTCAGTGAATCCCAAAAGAACAGAATTGTGGAAATTCATTCTTAAAGAAATTTTCCAGTTTTCAAAATTAAAAAAAAATAATAAAAAATATTTTCTAAAAAAATGTCTGAGCCGTTTTTGAGTTCAGGAAAAACTTTTTTCCCTTAGAAATGTAGTTTCTAAATTTTTTTCGTAAAGTATGAAAAATATCGCAAAAGAACAAGATATGTTGGTCTTAGAACTTTCTAAGACTTGCAAACTTTTGTCCTAATATTTTTTCTTATCTCATATTGTTTCCAAGAAAAAGTAGGAAATTCGTTTGTAACAAAAAATAATTCTCCTAGCTACAAAAGTTAATTAGCAAGCATCAAATTCATTATCAAAATACAAGTTCAAAAATCTAAAAATTATAAAGAATTTAAAGGTGCGATTTTTGAGAAAATCGATTTTAACTGCAGGGTTATGCCTAATTTTAAATGAATTGGGTCAGTTGTTTTTGATATCATGGAATAATTGTTACCTCCATTTAAGCTAACACTTAAAAAAGTTTAAAAACTAAAAAAAAGTAACAACGACTTTCTAGCATTGTTTACATAAAATATATTTATTGAAAAAAAAATGTTTTAAGCCATTAAAGCCATTATTATTAGCTTAAATTGTATATATTTGCCCGCATGACAAAAATCTCAAAAAAAGTTGAAGAATTTGAAAAACGCGACTTTCTACCTCTATTCTAAAAGAAAATTTTTATCAACTCAATTTTTAAATTCTGGGGTTTTTCGAGATTTTGAGAGTATTTGAGAGTATTTATAAAATTAATAAAAACGTCTTTTTTATAGGAAATACGTTTTAAACTTTATGGGGTTGGCGGAAACATTCAATTTAAAAAAAAATAAAAAGTTTTTGACTGATATTCTTAGGGACCATACATAAATTACGTAACGAATCATTGACCTTCTCCAAGATCTTGTAATACTTTTAAAACAGTTCTTTTATAAACGGAATAAAATAGTTATTTCTACTGCAAAATTAAAATGTTCAAATTGATTAATTTATTTTAAACAAAAAAAGAGTTTTCTACTATAAAAGATGGCTTTTCAAAAATTAATTACATTTTCAAACTAAAAGGATTAATGCCCAAAAAAGTATCATAGTTTATATTTCCATAAAAAAAATTATTTTATTTGAAAAAAGAAGTTTAAATCTAATAATACAAATTTTTAACAAATAAAAATCTTGCAGTCAAGAAAGATATAAAATTTTAGCAAAATTGTTAAATCTTTAGGCTAAAAGACGAACTTCCTAAACCAAAATTGAATTTTCTATAAAAAATATGACTCTTTAACCAAAAATTAACTTCCACGGAACTGTTTCATTTTTACCTAACTAAAACGCAATTTCTGACCCAGAGCAATATTTATTTACCAAAAAAGGAGAATCTTCAACTCAAAAAGATTAATTTTAAAAATAGGCTTTTTTACTAAACAGTTAAAACTTTAATTAAAAACATAAATTTTAAACTAAAAATATGAATCTTCAACAATAATATCTGAACAAACTAATTCAACCAAATCTTTCAAAAAACAAAAGAAAGATTAAAAAGATTTCAATTGATTTTCCACTATCCAAAAATGAATTTTTAAACCATAAAATAAGTTTCTGAGTAACAAATTGAATTTTTAATAAAAGAAGATGAATTTTTAACCAAAAAGAATAACTTGTAAAAAATTAGTTGAATTCTCTAACAAATAGTTGCATTTTTATGCAATAAAGATAAAACGTGTACTAAAACAGACCAATTTTTATTAAAAGATGACAAATTTTCCGTTTAAAGCTAAATTTTCAATCAAATAGTTGCATCTTTTCTCATGAATGATTCAATTTATCTTCAAATAGATGAATTTTTAATTAAAAAAAAAAAAAAACTTTTCTAAGAATAATTGAATATTTATCCATAAAGGATTTTAGTTCTCTTTTCAACCCCAAAATATTAAATATAAATAAAAACTCAAATTTCTTTGAAATAGTTCAATTTTTAAGAAAGCAGCAGGGTTCTCAACCAAAAAGGATAACTTTTCAACAAATTTGCTGAATTTTTAAACAAACGGTTTTTTTATTATTTTACTTTAATTTTAAAATCAAAACGACGAACTTCCGAAAAAGAGGTGAATTCTTAAACATTTTATTTAAAGCATTTATAAAAGTATTTTAATGCATTTTATAGACTTTTTTAAGAAACATGAAATTTCTTCTAAAACTTTTTAAAATTTTGGAAAGAAAACCTTCAAAAATAGTTAAATTTTCATCCAAAGAAGATTCCAGTTTACCTTCGTAAACCAAAAGAAGAATTGTAAACAATATGTTAATTTTCTATTTAATACTCAAATTTTTAACGAAAAAATATGCATTTTTAACAAATTTCATAAATTTTCTACCAAACAGTTTGATTTTGCCAAAAAAATGAAAATTCTACTAAAATAGAAAATTTTTAATATCAAATAGAAAAATTTTTAAAAATAAATACGAATTTTCATCCAAAAAGATTTCAATTTATTTTTCGACACATAAGTAATAATTTTAAGCAAAACTTAAATTTTCTAGGATAGTGGAATTTTTATGAAAATATTTCCATTTTTATCCAAGAAAAATGAAATATATCTGCTAAAAAGGTAAATTCTAAAATAAAGAAGACATTTTTTCAGAAAAAATATGATTCATCCAAAAAAGATTTGAGTTAACTCATCAGAAACAAAACATGAATTTGAAACAAGGAGTTAATGTTCTACGAAAGGAGTTCAATTTTTAATTCAAAAAGACGAATTTTTAAAAAAGAGTTGAATTTGTTACCAAAAAGGATATCTTAAGGAAAATTGTTAAATCTTCAAAAAAATAATAAAATTCATAACTAAAAAGATAATCTTCAGGTGAAAGTCTTTGTCAATTAAGATTACGTACATGAGTGACAAAATGATTTACAAAATCGGCAAAAAAATCTGGTATTACATTCTTTAAATACTTATGGAGGCTTCTAAGTACACTTTAGAAAAAAATAATTCAGCTTAAAATTGTTTATTCAACAGTAGTTATTTAAATGTTTAGGTTTTTCTTTCTCCTTAGGGAAAAGTTACAATTTTTATTTAATCCTAATGATCAGGCCCTCATTTTATTCTTCGAATGATTCTCTACATTTCTATTTCGGTTGATTTCATTTTTAAATTTTATTTGGGACATCCTGCAGTTATTATTGTTATAAACAATCATAGTTTAAATTTTAATTAATACCACCGAAATAGAATTGTAGAGACTCCTTCAAGGAATATAATGAGGCCTTGATCATTAGAAATAAATAAGAATTGTAACCTTTTCCCAAATACGAAGCAAAATCTAAAACTCTAAATAACTATTGTTAAATAAACAATTTCAAACTGAATTATATTGTCTAAAGTACATTTAGAAGTTTCCATCAAGATTTCAGAAAATCAATAATAGATATATTTTTTTTGATTTGATAAATCATTTTAAAGATTGGCGACTTCTGAGATTGATTGTATGTAGTGTACATTCTTAAGTATGGTCCCCTTACTTGTCTCACTGACAATGAGCCCAAATGTGTCCAAGTATCGATTGGAATGCGATCTGGAAGAACCTATTTGAATCTTGAAATCTTGAATCCGGTATTGGCCGGATCAGTTAGGGTGTTAACGAAGTAGTGTGGTAATGAGGTGTGACACGAAGGTGGTATGTAGTTGTTGCTGGAGGGGTGCTTCAGACACCCTATGCAGACGTCTGATGGGGTTCGACGGATTTCCATTCTCTTCTGCGATACCCTCCATACAGGCAAAGGGGGTGAAAACGCATGGTCGAAAGGGTCGCGCCTGCGCCCTCTTCTCACCAACACCAACAGCCTCAACATCTAACTGCCTTTGACACGCACACAATGGAAAGAATCTTTTCAAATAGAGGTTGGAGCGTGCACTGGAATGCGATGCTTGCTTTCGTACCTCGTTTTTTTCCCCTTCAGCCCCACAAAGCTGCACAAAGCTTACAAGAAGCCCCGTAAGTTCGAAACGACTATTCCGTCACACTGTGTAAAGATACCTACCCGCACCGTATAGGCTCTCCCTTTCTGATGTACCTTCCGGCGACCACTTGTCGCACTTACGCTACACACGTCAGGAAAGCCGTGAAACACAGCACCTCGTACGTGTCAAACTAGATGGCTCTGATTAGAAGTAATGCACGATCCGTAATTTCGTTAGGGTTAATACGACTCTTATCGAGGTAACTAATCCTTCACATTAAGGATAAGAGATTGTATATTTAGATCGCTGCTAGAACGGCGCCGTATTTAAATTACCTGACGGATTATAGAGTTTTGAAAACGATACAATTTTGAAAATTAAGTTCTCGAACATCCTGCCTAATTTTAGTAGCAACAGCTAGCAAATTATTTCTGCAAAGTAAAAATTACGCACGGTAATAGGGCGGGGGGCACACTGGGGTAAAGAAAAGGTCCGTAGACAAACTAATTTTCAGAGGACAATTATTATCCGACCTTAACTTTTTATTTAAATGAAAGCTAATAAAATTTCGCATTGAACCATCACAAACTGGGAAAAAATGACTTTTTTGTTCAAATAACGTGGGTGCAAGAAACAGGCTGGCGCTCGAACATGTGGTAAAGGAATGTAGCGAATAAGAAAATAAAAACATTTTTCCATTAGAATTTTTTTCATTACACGCCGTGCAGCCTTCTCGAAGATGAATTAGCGCGGGCAGGCTTTGAGAACTTTTTCCACGTATGAATATTTCAGTAAATTCCTAACGAATCGAAAAGAGATTTTCCAAAAATACTTCATTGAAAATTTTTCATCAAATCGCACACTGGATGTTGCTTGAAACTCGAAGTTACCCACATACTTTTTACCGGCGAATCCAAACAGGAACTTCATGATAACTTCAGAAAAATGCATTTGTTTTCCCATAGCCATAGAATAACAAAAAAGAATTTTAGAACTCGCCAAAATATTTTAAACGAGTTCAAGAGTGCAGCACAAAAACAAATAATGCATTTTTATTAAATTTAAAAAAAATCATCAAATTCATTAACGAATTTTGAACGTTGCGGCAAACTCCCACTTTATTAACACTTTGTCACACTTTATTCTGGACTTTATGATGAACCCCCAACTGCACGCCCTTAGCAACGCCTTCGAGCATACTTATTTCTCTAGACAAAGCCCTTTGGCCACGAAAGATAGATCAATATTTCTGGTTTGAGTGACAATAAAGAGATATACTAATAACAAAATTTTTAGAGTGTTCCAATAGCAGATATTGAATGATCTGTTTGATCAAATTACAGAAATGTGGTTTAATGTTACAACTGTAGCTCATTGTCCAAAAAAATAGGTCAGTCTGAAGGCGTTTCCAAAGGCGTATGAATAAAGTGGGAGTTTACAAGGCTCGCCCTTTTGTAAACTCCCAATTTATTCACACTTTGTTACACTTTCTTCTGGACACTTTTGTGAAACCCCAGCACGTCCTTAGCAACATCTTCGACCATACTTATTTCTATAGACAACGCCCCTTGGCCGCGAAAGATAGATCAATATTTCTGGGTTAGGTGACAATAAAGAGATATACTAATAACTAAATTATTACAGTGTTCCAGCAGCAGATTTTCAATGAACTCTGGTCAAATTCAAGTAATGTTCATTCATGTTGCAACTGTGGCTTATTGTCCAGAAAAATGGGTCGGTCTGAAGGCGTTCCCGTAGGCCTGTGAATAAAGTGGGAGTTAAGAAGTGGGTGTGTTCATAGTAATAAACTCCTCCCCTTGTACTCCTAATTTGCTTAAAACCGCCCTAACCACGCCTTGAGACATACCCATTTCTTTGGATAACACTCCTTAGTAACTATTTATTTCTGAAGAATTTTGACTAAACAGACAAGAAAAGAGGCATACTTATAACCATTTTATAACAAAGTTTTAGGAACAGATTAACAATGCATCTTTTCGTAGAATTAGAGCTACTCCACCTAAAGCAGAGCTGCAATTTTTTCAAGTACAGTTTTACAAAATACAGATATCAGCTATGCTTTTAATTACATTCCAGCAATTTTAGCTAAAATGGAGCAAAAGGTCGAGGCTAATCAGATAAAGGATACCAGGAAGAGCGAAACGTTGAACAAATGCATAGCTCTCACAGAGCGAAATGTGTGGGTAACCGCGTCGCGTCGCGTCGCCTATAATTTGATTTAGCGCCAGTGACCAGGAGAAATACATACGTGTGAGTTGGCGGCTACCTACTCGTGATGTCAACGTCAAAGTGCAGATAGAGATTTGCAGGTCCGTACTAAATCCTGAATACGCGAAAAGGCATATTGCCTATCGGGTCGCTCTGAATCCTGTAACATGGCCTCGTAAAGTGAAAGCTCACTCGGGTTCACTGTTTCGCGTTTTACGGTCGTGTTGGATAATTGGGAAGATTCGAAATGAACGAGCGACTCGTTACTTTATGGAGGTCCCAAGCCCGAATCGACCGCCCTTTTATGTATTGGGGAGGACCAGGACAAAGCCTTGACTGAAATATTACACCGGGATATTTCCCGCTTCTCATAAGTCGCGTCTTTTATAGCTTTTAAATTGTTATGAAATATTTTTCTTTATAATTTATTGTTTCTGCAGAAAATATATACGTGGAGGTCAAACTAAAAAGAGCTAATAGATTTAGTGCTTTCACAATTATTCATTTTGATAAAAAAAGATCTTCCGGGTTACAATTGTGCGCAAAACTACGAATCGAATGAAAGAACTCTTAGGAGCGTTTATTTTTTTACGCATAAATTCATATTTCTGAAGCCATCAGAAAATACTATTTTTCCTTTTTCACGCTTAAGAAATTCAGAAGTTCAAACTTCACTAAATTCACTAAAACAATCTAGCACTGTTGCCTCAAAAGGAAAATTTTTCAATTTTCATCAATTTTTTACCCAGTGAATGTCCACACTACATATTTGTTCATAATTTTTGTATAACATTAATAAAAAATATCGGATGGTAATTTTTTATCATTAAACATCACTGGCGATATAATTTGAAGACAATTATTGAAAAAAAGAATTTTTTTGCTTTCTAATATCCACACTACGCACTAGTTTATATAATTTTTATATACAATTAATTAAAAATATCGGATGACAAATGTTTTTAATACAGTATCAATTTTTCGATGAAAGCTAGTAATTTGGAGGCAAAACTTTACTTTTCAATCGTAAAATCCATAGTGCTATAATTTTTTTTGCTTTCTGCCACCCCCACCAATAAAGCACGGCAATTCGGATAATAGAGAAATTTTTCCACGAAGAGAAACAAATAAAGGAAAAAATGGACTTTTTCTTAACACTTTGCATTAACATAAAAGTTGAAACAATTTTTCTAAACAAAAAAATTTAAAATCGGTTTAATTGGCCAGCTACAAGGTGTTTTGAACCTCATATTGTTCGGTACAGGCTGGCCTGACTGTTTACGTTTCTATTCACCCGATTTAGTCCCAAGGTTATTTGTACGCTACTCCTGACCTTGGAACTAAACCGAGATTTGGGTGTACCAGCATTTTAATCTTGTAATATTTTTGCATAGAATCTATTATAATTGGAATAAAATAATATTTCCGATAAAAATTTAAATTTTATTCCTTTATTTTAAATAAAAAAAATGTCTTTCCTGCTATGAAATATTTTCATACACAATTTTTTTTTAATTTTCAAAGGTTTTCATCAAAATGCTTGAATTTGGAACACAATTCGGAAATGTTCAACAAAATAATTAAATGCAGTTTTTTTCAGTTTCAAACTTATATTATTGTAAAAAACCATTTTTGGATGGAAAGATCATCACTCTTGTTTAAAAGTTTGTCTTTTTGATTTTTGAATTCACCTGCTTTAGCAGAAATTCAGTTTTCGTTGGATAAAAATGAAACTTTTTATTTGATAATTAAACTATTTTGTTACAAAATTATACTTTTGGGTCGAAAATTCTACTTTTTTGTTGTAAATTTAACTATTTCGAAGAAATTTAAATTTTTGTTAAAAATTTATATTTCGGTGTTGAGAAAATGTATAGTTATATTTATATATATAATTTTATATACACTGATAAAAAAAATTATAGTAACAAAGAATTTTTTTATTTTTAATCAACATTTGCACAGTAATCCTTATGAAAATCTACATAGTCATCTCAAAAAAAGAAATTTCCTCAACTTTTACATTTTTTAGTCTTTGAAAACAAAACAAACCTCAGAATGATATAAAAAAATTCATTTTTCATCATAAGAAATTCAATTTAAATCGTCTTTAAAGAAACAAAAATATAAAATTAAATTAAAAAATTGCTTATGCCTAATTAAAAAATGAATCATTATTAACCCTTAGTTTCAAGATTCCAGTGTGAAAATTTATCAATTTTTGTACAAAGTTTTAAATTACTCAAGTTTAAATTATTTATTTATTTAATTTATAATTTTTAGGAAATTTTGACATATTTTAAAAACTTCAATTAACAATTCAAATACACATTATTAACCATTTTAAATTTAATAAAAATAATTACAATTTTTATGAGTAAAAATTGTAAAATGGAATTTTTGGTGAATACAAATTTTTCAGTTTGAATATGAGTTTGGATTCAATGTTTCAAAATTTTTAATCTAAATTAATATTTATTAGTAACTTATTTCTAAATAATACAATCTTTCAATTTTAAAAATTTGTTAAAAAGTTTTTATTTTGAATTATAATTTTTGTATCTAGAAACAATTTGAAATGCTCGAATTTCAAAAGTTTTGAACTTAAAAGTCCTTATTCAGTTTTCAAAATTGAATTTTCACATATCAACCAATTTTAATTTACAGCTATTAACATTTAAAAGTTTTCCATTTTTATTTATTTTATTTTGAAGGATTTCGATTATGCTTTGGATTGTGCTATTTTCGAATTTTTAATCCTCAACCGTTCAATTTCAAAATGGTTCAATTTAAAATTTAATTGTTCAATTTTAAAGGTTTTGAATTTGAAATAATTCAATTTAACTTCATTCTACTAAAATTATCTAAACTATCCAATAAAATTAACGTTTTTTTTAATTTCCTTTTTTTTGTCTAAAAATGCAACTGTATCATGATTTAAAATTAACTCATTTATTGAAAATTCATAGTTACTTTTTTCATTGAAAAATTTTCATTTGTTTAACATGCATCCCTTTGGTTAAAAAGTAAACAATATTTCTTAAATTCGTCTTTTTTAACAAAAAAATAATTTCCTTTGTTTGAAATGCGTAGTTTTCTTTGATTCTTTTCTTTTTTTTGTTAAAATATTATGAATAATATATTTTTAGCTGCGAATTAATTTTTTTCTTAAAGTTTCAGTTTCTTGGATAAAAACTTAACGATTTGGTTAAAAATTAACTTTTGCTCTTGTCGAAACATAAATTATTCGATTTTTCTGCTAGAAATTCATATTTTGTTGTTGTAGAAAAATTGACTTTTTTTTTAAATTTAATTTGTTTTTTGGACTAAAAATTCGACTTTTTGGTTGGAAATTTATCTAAACTACACTTAAAAAATATTTTCTGAATAAAAGCAGATTCAGAAATATGCTCTCAATTTTATAAATATTGTGTTTAATTATTGTATTTTATATCGATCTTCAGATTTAAATTTAATTACTTTGTTGAAATTTCAAGTATCTTGTTAAAAATTAACCCCCTTTTTTGTCCAAAATGTCACCGCATTGTTAAACGTTTGTTTATTTCTGTCAAAAAATTTGTCCCTTTTTATTAAAAATCAAACTGGTTTTGGTCGAAGTTTAATAATTTTTAGTTCGAAAATTTTATTATTTTGATAAAAGTTTATCTATTTTGCTAGTATTTTTAAAGCTTGCGTGAATATTAAACTTTTTTGGTGAAAAATGTTCCTCTTGGATTAACAATACATCTTTTATGAAAGAAAAAAAAAATAAATTTAAATTTTAAATTTTAAATTACTAGTTAACAATTTTATTATTTTAGACAGTAATAGTTACTTCAATTATGATTATAAATTTTAGTTAAGTTTCTACTAATGCTGCTGTTCGACATTAATTAGAAAACTTAAATCAATTAAATTTAATTGGGAGCTATGGCTTTGATGTACATTAGGTCCCTGAGGCACATGAAGTGCCGGAATAAAATTAAATTTATGTTCATCATTGGATTCCCTTTACTAATTATTTCATCCTAAAATTTTAAATCTCATTCGTGAATACTTTTAGGCTACATATCTACTGAACTGATAAAAACTCAATTTTTGGCATGAAGAGTAAAATAACTTTAGAAATAATTAATAAATTAAACTTTCCGGGAATAATTATGGCAGCTTTTTCTAGTAAATTCATTCTTAAAATTTTAGACATGTTGGTGTAATACTTTATGCGACAGGTAAATCAAACTGAAAAAAAATCAAATTTTGAACATAAAACTTGTAATAACTTTTAAAAAAATTATTATTTAACAATTTCCAACACATGAGCATTGTAACTTATGTTAATAAATATATCCTAAAATTTTGAGATGGATAGGTTAAATATTTTATGCTATACATCTTCTGAACTGCTAAAACTCAAAGTTTATGGATAAAAGTAAAATAACTTTAGAAATAATCAATAGATTAAAATTTCCTTAAGAAAATCACCAAAACTTTGTCTAGTTAATTTATTTATAAATTTTTAGACGGACCGGCTAAATATTTTATCCTGCAGGTCAACCAAACTGCAAAAAAATCGAATTTTGGACATGAAAAGTGCAATAACTTTATAAATAATGAATGAATAATAATATTTTTAGCGGAACTAGAGAACATTTATATCATAATTTTAAAAATCAACAATAATGAATATAGATTTTTGACAAGTAGACTCAAAATACTTAACATTAAATTATTTAATAAATGATAATTTGTAAAAAGGGAGCACTGTAACTTCCGCTACTTAGTTTATTCTCAAATTTTTAGAAGAATCCTAATATGGTCATCGTAAAATTTTGAATAAAATTCATGAAATTTTTAATTCTGCATATTGACTAAACTGCTAAAAACTCAAAATTGCCACATTAAAAGTAAAAAAACTTTAGAAATAATTAATAAATTAAAATTTTGCGTCAAAATAACTGCATTTTTGTCTAGCCAATTCATTCTTAAAATTTTTGACGAATTGGGATGATCCTATATGCTACAGCTCAAAGAACCTGCCAAAAAATCGAATTTTAAACATAAGCGGTGCAATAACTTTAGATATAACTTTAGAAATAATGAATAAATTAAAATTTACTAAAAAGCATCACTGGAGCTTAGTCTACTCTATTTGTTCCTGAATTTTCAGACGAATCGGTTAAATATTTTACTCTACAGTTCAAATAAACTTTCAAAAAATCGAATCTTGGATATAAAAAGTGCAATAACTTTAGCAATAATAATAAAATAACAATTTCCAAAACAGAAGCATTTTACCTTACGATATTTAATTTATCTTAACATTTTTAAAAGAATCTTTAGAACATTTTAGGTAGCATATCGTTTTAACTTCTAAAAACCCAAATTTTGGGCATAAAACGTGAAATAACTTTAGAAATAATTAATAAATAAAAATATCCTGAAAAACATCACTGGAGCTTTGTCTAGTCTATTTGTCCCTGAATGTTTAGACAAATCAGTTAAATAGTTTATTCTGCAGTTCAAATAAACTTCCAAAAAATCGAATCTTGGACATGAAAAGTGCAATAACTTTAGAAATAATAATTAAATAACAATTTCCAAAATAGCAGCATTGTACCTTACAATATTTAATTTATCTTAACATTTTTAAAAGAATCTGTAGCTGTCACTGCTTAAAACTCAAATTTCGGGCATTAAACGTAAAATAACTTTAGAAATAATGGGTGAACTTCCGATTAAGGTTTACCTCCAGAATCATTCACACTGCGTATACCTATGTATTTTGATACTCTGATTACGAATATGATAGTGAAAATTGGCGACTAGGCGATTTTCATGGTAAAACCATGAAAAAACCATAAAAATCATGGTTTTTGGCGTTTATCTCAGGCAATATGCAAAATTGGAAAAAATGTTTTAAACAAAAATTGTATACCTCATCAAAATCCATATTTTTTGTTTTAAGCATTTGTTTCTACGAGTGATCGTTTTCGAGGTCACAGAAATAATGTAAGGTCACACCCTTGCTCTTTTTCCCACGCGACGTGGGGGCGGGAAGGCACACCTGTGACTGGTCACAGAAATAATGTAAGGTCACACCCCTGCCCTTTTTCCCACGCGACATGGGGGCGGGAAGGCACCCCTGTGACTGCTCACAGAAATAATGTAAGGTCACACCACTGCCCCTTTTCCCACGCATCGTGGGAAATCCATTCTACGAGCGCATATTCACTATTCAGTCTTTTAGGAATTTTTCGTATCATTTAAGTCTATTTTATCAAAAACTATTAGTCGTAAACTAAAATTTATTGCACATAAAGTATGTATTCTAAAAAAATCTACAACTTTTATTTGAAGCTTTTTTATAAATTTTCAATATTCACTGAGATAAACGCAAAAAACACCATGATTTTTATGGGTTTTTCATGGGTTTCACCATGAAAATCGACTAGTCACCAATTTTCACTATCATTTTCGTAATCAGCACGTCAAAATACGTAGGTATACGTAGTTTCATGGGTTTTGGAGGTACACCCTAATCGGAAGTTTATCCCTCAATTTATTCTTACATTTTAAGAAGAATCTGTAATACATTGTAGGTTACATTTCCTCTAAACTGCTTAAAACTCAAATTTTTGGCATAAAACGTGGAATAACTTTAGACATAATTATTATATAGTATATATTATTATATATTATAATAATAATTAAATAGCAATTTCCAAAACAGCAGCATTGCACCTTAC
>JAAAKG020010313.1:0-21067 GCA_010014905.2 Druon quercuslanigerum
CTATAAACAAGCGCCAGATCTTCCTGACGCACACGTTTTCAACAATTTCTTATCGGCTGCGATTAAGTTGTGGTTTACATACGTAATACTGTGCAAACCTTTTTCACTTGCCCATCGGGGGCTACTGGACATTCCGCGATTTCTTCTGCGGTCATTCCTTCGACCGAGCCGCTATTCATGTTTATTTTCACTCTTGATGTGATCCCAAAGATATTTGTAAATATTGGACGAATAACCGTGTTTCTGCTTGACGATTTTCCTAATACTCCACAGACGTCACCATTGGACGCTGATAATACAATTTGTTCTCCGGTGGGCATGCGATCCAGAATATGATTTCTTGATCTCAATCCCAGTGGGCTGTCTGGCGGAAAAACGTATCGTCGGAGTTCGAATATCCGATTCGGATTGCTGTGGGGAATAAGTCGGATAAATGCAAGCTCTTTCAATTTATATCCAAGTACTATTGGAAAAGTTTTCCTGAGCGGAGGAGCCGAGAAACTGTCACGAAGAGGTGTTTCAGCAGATGGTACAGACCCCGCAGAAGAATGAGGTCTCTCAAGGTGAAGTGACGTGTCTGGACAATGTCTGCCAGGAGACAAAGAAGAAGAAGGTCTACAGCGCTGAACGCCAGGATTAGAGTTGCTATCAGACAAACCTTTGTAATGTGAACTTAAGTCTGAAAAAAGAATGGGGGGATTACATTTTTGTTTAAAGTACCTACGGAATCGTATGTTAGTATATGACGAGTCATATATGAGTTTCTAATTATGAGCCCCAATTCCATAACCGCCTATAATTCTATCTCCTTCAATGTCTTTAGAAAACACTTTTTAAACAAATAACTATATTTGCAGATTAATTAATAATTATTTAAAAAGTAGAAGCAATACAGTAGTAGGGCATTTTTTTCTAAAAAAAATGATCTATGATTTAATAAAATTCAATAATTTGAAAAAAATTGTGAGAAGAGACAGCCAGAAAAAATTGAAGTAAAAAAACATAATTTATATAGTTACTCTTTTTAAGTTTCAAGCTTTCTCATTCTAAAATAATGTTTAGTTTTTATTAACAATGACTGATAATGCTATATAATTTTTAAAAATATTAGAAAACTTGTTACTTTCCGACTCTGTGGTTAGGTTAGTTTCCTAGCACAAATCTTTCATTTTTAATTTGACAGTTAAGGAAACAAGTAGTTAAGAACATTCATAGGCTATTTTGATAATTTTAAATACGAAAATTTAAAATCTTTTTGGACGAAACTGCATTTTATAAATTTTTTAAATTAAAAGTCCACGTTTAGATATGAAAAATTTGGTAACTCAAACATTTTAGAATAACTTATTGTAAACTTAATGGTCTCATAATTGAAAACTTGAGCAAGTAAACTGAATATACAGAAGCTTAAATTGGACTTATTTTAAATGGCACAATATGAAATGATATGACATCTGTGTCATTAACGGTGTTGAGAATTGTGGTGTACACACGTGTTACTGCATAACTCTTTGCGATTCGTTCCCGGGAAGAAACTGGGCATTCCTTGATTTCTTCTTTAGTCAATTCTTTAACCAAGCCGCTATTCATATTTATTTTCACCCGCTTCGGCATCGGACAAGCTAATGTAAAAATTGCACGCATAATCGTCAGTCCACTTGATATTTTTTCTAATATTGCACAGACGTCGCCATTGGAGGTGGATAAAACAATTTGTTCTGCGCTTGGAATTCGAATCAGGATCTGATTTCTTTTTCTTAATCGAATTGATTCATCTTTAGGAAAAACATATCTTCGGAGTTCAAAGGTTCGATTAAAATTGCTGTGGGGACTAAGTCTAATAAACGCAAGTTCTTCAAATCTAAATCCAAGCACGGTAGGAAAAATTTGCCTGAGAGTAGGAGACCTCGACCTGTCCCGAAGAGGTGGAGAAGAGGAAGAAGGTTCACAGCGATGAACACCAAGATTAGGGCCATCATAAGGCAAACGCTCGGACTGTAAAGTTAATTCTGAAAAAAATATATACAGTATTAAATGTTTGTTTTATGCATTAAAACAATTGTATGTTGGTACATACATGACGAGTAGTAAATGAGGTTGTTATTAAGGGGCTCAATTCCATAAACGCCTATAATTGTTACTCGTTTAATAACTTTCGCGCATAAAAAATTTTAAAACAAATTTCATTTTTTATGGATATATATTCTTATAGAAAAGTTAATTATACATCTTTTTTTAAGGCACTAAATAGACAAATAGAAAATATTGTTTTTGCTGCAAAACTTTAAAAACATTTGACAGCAGGAGACATTTCATAACTTGAGTCCGAAGGAAACAATACCTTGTGTCAGGATAACTTTCACACTGCTAATGTTAATTTTTATATCAGGGGAATAGTACCCTAAAATCAGCATCACATTCACACTTTATTTTGTGCTAATTAAAAGTTATAAATTTCTACCTGAAAAATATATGAATGATATATTCATATTATTTAGCTCTTGAGCAGTCATGCTAATTTTTAGTGATAAAAAATGTTCCGAGTAAAAGCAGTTAAAAAGTATGAATTTATCATCGCATGATTATCGCTTCATTTGCAAAAAGTCACTGCAAAGATTTTTTCAGATTATCGTGCAAAGAAAATTCAGTCTATTCATTTATACGTATTTAAACTGTGTACTTACATTCAAAAATAGTTTAAGTATTTAAAGGTAACAAGATGATTTCACTTATTTATAATCGTACATTAATTTGTATTATGTTTTCGGAAAAATCATGAACTTCAACAACTAATCATTTCAAATTACGAAAAATCAATCTTGTTCATGAATATGTATAGAATAACATTGATAATTTTTTTCCTAATTAATTTATTAGACTCATTAGGAAAAATAACCAAGAATTAGTATTAGGATCAAGCCGATTTAATAGTAACAAAGATACAAAATAGAAAGCGTCTACAAGTAGTTGAAGAACAATAATGTACGTTTCAAACACGAGTAGACATAATCACAGGAATTTCCCATGTAAGAATTCCTTGAATAAAAAATTATCCAGTTCCAAAATTAGCAGGTACTTATCTTGAACATACTATGATGTTCCTAAATGGATTCGTGCAATATATAAGAGCAATAGACGTTAGAACAAATTATTTTTTATTTGTAATTTAATCATGTCTAGAAGGGATGGCCAGATAATGGCAAAATGTAGTCCGCGAAAATCTTAACGATGATCTCATATCCTTCAAAGAAAAATAAATACAACATTTCTAGAACGATGATATTTTTTTTTAAATTGGAAAAGATTTACAATATGGTTACTATATACCCGGAAAACTTTTAAGATTGGAATATGCGTTTAAAATGATAAACAACGCTAGAGATTCAATTGCACCATCTTCTGAAAGCGACATGATAAAAATTTTAGCTAGACAATTTGACCCAGAAGTCAGGACCGCTTTTATAATTAGAAACCTAAAAACGTGTGAGGAACTCACTGAATTTTTGAAATTACTGGACTAAACAGGGCCATTAAACAACCGCGAATACTATTCGCCACGAGATCATTTGCCTGGCACTCAAAGTTATTATAATCGACAGCAAAATTTTCGTCGAGATACTGGAAATAATTTTTGGGAGAATGATGGATACAATTTAAGAGCTGATAGCAGTTATTCAAATCAGGGTTATTCGCGTGAAAATCAACATAAAAATTATTATGATCACGATCAGCGGGAATAAAAATTTGAAAATTATGAATCGCAATATAGATATAATAGTCGCGAAAGATACTTCAACAGAAACCGAGGTTTTTAAAATTGACAAAACTGGCGAATTTATAATAACAAGGTTTAAGAGCATCAACCTGAAAATCATCAACATATAACTGAAGATAATCAAAACACTAATTACGATGCGTTCACTGATTGACCTTAAAAGTATGAAAATCAAAATGTACAATGTTCCAATGTTCTTAATCATTCAAATGCAACGATTCTCATAATGATTTTTACAGAAATAGAAACTCGCCATCAGTGAGTGGTACAGTAGAAAATGGTATATATAGGCAAGAAAATATCGTTTCACAAAGTGTAAGCCCTATAAATAAGCGAGGGGAACTTTAACAGGCTAGTAAAAATATAAGTAAAGCTTATAGAACGAATTAAATACCCCAGGATAATTATGGGATAAAACGTACTCGTTTTCTAGAAAATAAGCACACAAAGAAGATTGTATAAATCGTCACGAGAAATCGGACAACACTCGAGCCTGGATTTGGTAAATACAAATGATACAAGCAAATCCGGGACCTAGCAATTTAAAAAAAACTTTTTCCGTTAGATATGCGCGGAAATTATCAGAGAATGAAAATAACGAGATAATAAGGGATCTTGAGAAATTCCTAATTTTACAAAACGCGATACAAAATGTAAATACGAAAGTATTAATAGATGCAAGTAGGGAGGTTACCTGCATATCAGAAAACTTCTTCGGAAATAATATTAAAGCATTTATATTACGCGAATTGCTACCAATAGTGGGCACAAGTATAGTAGGTGCTTCTGGTGTTTCCATCAAGTTAAAATATCAAGTGTATGCAAATTTTTAAATGTGCAATTGGGATAGTGCTTATGTATTTTTGATTGTTCCTAAATTGAATAAAGAGTGTATAATTGGGATTGATGCATTAAAAAGCTTTAAAAGTGAAATTTGCTTTGAAGAAAATGTTATTGAGTTCTTTAAAAAGGTAAAAACATTAAACGTGAAATTAACGTATGAAGATCCAAAGCGTATAAGAATAGTTATTGGTCCCGAAATTTCTCAAAAGGACAAAACATTGAATTGTTCAGGAAAATTTTTGGAAATTGAAGCAAGCTATCCAATTTTTTGTAAACGAAATAAAAAATATGAAAATATACGATGATATTCAATCTCAATTTTCATTGCATGATGAAGAGATTACGGAAAAGATAGCATAGTGTACACTGTTGAATGCTAATGAAAAAAGAGCGATTTTTCAAGAAGATTCAGCATGAAAAAAATGTATTGTTAAAAAGCTTGGTATAATCACAGCATTAAAAATAAAATGAATAAAAATGAATTAGCAGTTTGCTAGTTAAAGTTGTAAGAAACGCGAAGAGAAAAGCTTACTAACGCAATTAATAACCGACTTTAAAATGTTTGCATGTAATTCAAAGAAAAAATGAAGTCAAATACATTAGTGGTGAACATTCTATCCATGCATAAACAGATAAAATTAATTAAATTTCTCTTTTGGAAATAGGAACATTTGCATTTATTTAAAAATATTTTAATTTTTATTAAAAAAAGTTTTATTCTTCTCTGGAAATACTTTATATTATTATATAATATGATTTGAATGCAAATTATAAGAGCGACTTTCAGTAACAATTTCTATAATACCTACATTAAAGATTATAATTTCTATAAACTATTTTTTCGCGAAATTTTGGAACTCAGGTTTTTTATTTTGAGATTTTACTCCTTCATCTCATTTGTGCAGTGTTTATCATTTAAAAAACTACTTCACACTTTTATTCGAGACAGATCATATTTCGCCCATCTAAGGATTTCTTTTAAATGCAGGGGAGTATCAATTGTAGGATTTTGCAGGTCGAAGAGGTAGAGTTTTTTATTTACTAATTCTAATTTTTTACAAAATCAACAATCGCTAGATCTGCTTCAAGGAATTCAATTGAACCTATTTTCTTTGCAAAAATATCTTCCTCTAATAAATCATCTGAAGGTTCGCTTCACATGTCTGAGGAATAGCCGTATTCATGGATGTCTTGTATAAAATGTGATAAGAGTGATAGATATATTTTTATATTCGCCATTATTATTTCATTTTCAATTATTATTCCATTGAATCATCAGAGTACAAATGTATACATAAGTAGCTGTTATCTCGCATACATGTGATCAACATTTTTGTTATGATGATTATAATGATGAAATTCTTTTATGAAAGGAAAGGTATTAGCTTTATTCGAAAATTGAGTATCACTGATTTCATTAAAATTTTATGTTTTTGCACTTTAAGATCGAGAATTTATAGTTTTATTTCGGTTTTTGCCTCTAATCATTGGCTGTTAACACGTACAATTTTGCAGAAATTAGGCTATTAGATTTACCCTTAGACGCGAACACTTTTTAAGGCCTGAAGGGGAACCATGAAAAAGGTCTACAACTTTTTTTAAAATAATTTCTTTATAACACATTTTTAAGTCAAAAATTATTATTGAAATATTTCATATTTTCATGATAAAAAACTGTGCAATAGAGTGATCCTCATTTTTCGCTTTAAGATTTTTCTTGGTCTCACCCCCTGTATTGTTTGAATGACTAAAAAAATGATCTTCACCAATTTTTAGTCCGCCACTTAATCCTTTTTGGTAGAAATGTAATTGTTTGCAAATTCATTCTGTTGTTACAAAATTGATCTTATTGTTAATCTGTTTAAATAAAAAATTAACTTCCTATAGAAAATTAGTATTATGGCTTTTAAATTAAACCATTTTGTTAAAAATCATTAGTCTGGGTTAGAAATTCTACTATGTTATAGAAAATTAGTTTTGTTACAAATAGCCACATTTTTGTGTTGTGAAGAATGCTCTAAAAAACAGGTATAAAATGGATGACTAGAGGAAAGAGTGTGAACTTTCGATTGTTTTTTTAATTCCAAGAATTTCATAGGTAATCGCAAATGTTAAGGGTAACTCGTCTTTTCATTATATCTGTCTCGTGAGTTTGACAAGGGTTGAATGGGTAATGAGCATGCTACAAAAATACACAATCTAATCAAATAAAAAATGCACCTCTGATAAATACCCTATAGGTTCGCTTCACATGTCTGATATATTTTTATATTTACCAATAGAATTAACGATGACCGCCAAAGTGAAAACAAAAGTAGAGACCATCCTCATTTGCTCAAAGTAGACGGAAAACTGATTATTACTTCATTGAATAATTTAGTTAACAAATGTATCTAAGGCATATTCTGTTACATCATCACAGTACAAATATATGCATAAGAAGCCGTTATCTCACATTTATGTCAGATAACGACATATGGGCTTCAAACTTGTCCTTCAAAGATAATAATATCGATTCAAATTTTCTTATGGTGATTAAAATGTTGACATTCTCATAAGAAATGGAAGGTATTAGTTTTATTCGAAAATTTAGTTTGGCCGTCCTGAAGAGAAACGATGATTTAAATTTAAAATAAGTCAAACAATAATTAAAAGCTTGTCACTTTTGGAAAAAAAACTAATTAATTTCAAACAAATTTAAGACACAATCATCTGTAGTTACATCTCGCGTGTTTCTTTTGACTCTTAGGATAGTTTTATATGTGGATGCTGATAATATAATATGTTTATGTGTTAGCTGTACATATCCAATTTGTTTCAGTGCATACCCAAGTCACTTTTAATTAATTTTAGTGACGTTTTGGTTTCGAAATTATTATGCCAAGAAAGTATATTTGAAAACAAACAAACTTTTAAGAGTATTTTAGTTTTGTCCCCTTATTATATATTATTTTTTAATAGCATTAACAATATTAATATTATTGTAAATAAGTTAATTTTAATCTTTATTATTATTCTACTTTAAGTTACTTTTTAATTATTTAAAACTTTAATGGACATAAACATAAGCAGCACATAATAATACGTCCGTAATGATAACAAATTCAGTCAAAATCGGAGAGTGTTTTTTTCAACTGGCCTTGTACATAACACCTTGGACATAGCTCCACTCCGAACTTTAACAGTGGGTGACGTGTGAACCGTTTCTGGCGGTTTTTAGTTTGTTATTTAATTTTAAGATATGCGAGAAGCCCCATTGGAGCTCTCCTGATGCACAAGATATAAAGTCTATTGTGCCACACCCTTAAATATCCCCTCTCATTATTTGAACTACTTAATTTCGGGCACTGGCATAATATATGCGGGTATGTCTCATCATCCCTGTCGTATATCTTACATGCTGTTGTGGGGTCATAACTTAATATATTCATATGTTAGTTCAAGTGGTTGTGGCTATTGAGCATCTAAACCGCTGTCCTTAAATCTTTCTTTGACAAACCCAAGATTTCCCTGGCTCTGTCCATTATGTACGCATAGCCAAGGATGGATTTCGCCTGTCGGCACATCTCAATTTGCTCCTTGTATTCCCGGTGTCTTGAGCGAAGCCAGCTTGGTTGTCTGACCAGATCATAATCTGTCTGTCAGCGAAGTTTTCTTCCAATAGTGTTTCCCCCTGCTTGTATTGCTTTCGTAGATTTCTGCTCCTGACCCTCCCTTTCCCCTAGAGTCATCCATATACCAGCTATCCCCTCGGAGGAGCGGGTTACCGTTTTCCTTCCACGTATCGCTGCTTGGAATGTGGACGCAAAACGCCTAGGTGAAGTTCAAGCGTTTTGTTATTATATCTTATCATGCAGTTTTCGCAACATGCAGGGTTTCTTCACAGAGAATCCACCGAATATGCTATTTTGGATTTCTCACAGCTATATAACCGAATCTGAAGACATCAGCCTCCCACCACAAAATACAGAAGCGTCAACTTTCGGCACCTTGTGTTTTTCATGAAAATGATCGTTCTGGTCTTTTTCGGAGTTACCAAGAGCACTGAGCTATCGCACCAGAGCTCTAGCATGTACAGCGTTGACCTTGTCAGACCCGCCAACGTACCTCTTTTTGTTTATCGTCCGAATGAGGGCATCTATTACCATGTATAACAGGCGGGGAGATAGGAATGCCCCTTATGGGCAACCTTATGGCACGCCACACTTTCAAGTCTTTCGATAAGCAGCCTCTAAAGGAATATTGCTGAAGGCATACTGTATCTCCAAGAACATGCCCACAGAATAAACCTTTTTTTTCAATTGCTGCTCCAATTAAAAAGATAAAAAAATAAAGATAAAATAAACTTTATTAAAAACTATTAGTTTTATTTAATTAAAAAGATTTAGATGCACTTTTTAAGGTCTTTTATCCTAGGGAAACAATTGGATGTTTAAAGTTTGCAGAATTAGGACCATAAGAGTGCGTGCTGGCTGGATCAAGTATTACCCACAACGTTTGTGTATGCATTCTCCATCATAACACCAAGCTTGTGTTTTTAGTGATAATATAATGCAATTGGCCAAGTCTAGTTCTATAATATTTTCAACCGTTAGGCATTGGATAGCCCAGTCGAGTTATAATCCTTCACATTTAGCGTGTTATTCTAATCAATGTCCATACCGTCTTGGGGATTAGAACTTCAACCTTCTTTTAGAAAGATCCTAAATCGAAAATTTTGTTGCCGATATCAAAATCGAACAGTGGTTAAACGTATATCGATCAGATTTAGAAACAGTTATGGCCCCAGTAGATGAATTTATTAAACGTTTAAGCGGAAACATAAAGCGACTTTTTCCATATAATTTTGTTACCAAGCAAGAAAGTATGTATATGAATAGCGTGAAGTATAAGTTATTAGTTAGTACAATTCTTTGTTCAACTCGGTTTTGGTAAAAACCGCACGATTGGTTAACAAGATG
This sequence comes from Druon quercuslanigerum, assembly GCA_010014905.2. Lineage (NCBI taxonomy): Eukaryota > Metazoa > Arthropoda > Insecta > Hymenoptera > Cynipidae > Druon > Druon quercuslanigerum. The sequence continues at coordinate 9,580 of JAAAKG020010313.1, forward strand.
CTTCTCAAGGTAAGCATTGGTTAAAAACACAAGTTACCGTTCATCCTTTTGTAACATACTACTGAATACCTAAAGGTGAATTAAAACATGCAAGTTAAGGTATAATGTCATATATAAAAGAATACAATACGACATCTGTGTACCTTTATCAAAGAAAGATAATATCTTTTTTCGCGAAAAATTAGGAATTAGTCTGAACTTTGTTATATTTAATTTGGGTGGTTCAGGGGTGCAGTAAAACAATCGTAAGAACTTTCCCAAATTAACATTCCACAAGCATTGGTGGCATTCTTAACATAGCTGCGGCTAAAAAAAAAACCTTCATAGTCCGTATGACAATCTGATCACAAAGGCTATTACATATCAGCTGATAAATATGTAATGCGTAATGGCTATTATACATCTATGAGGTCATAACAGTTGATCTCGTATATACATATATATTGGCCATTATTTATTGTATTAAGTTTTTGTTCAAGAATTTTTTAACTGCAAATTTCATGCAATTTTGTTAATTTAATAGATTTTTTAAATTTCATACAATTTATTTATGTTTAATAAATTTTTGAAACAATTTTTTAAATTGCATACAAATTTAAGGATATGGAACACACTTCAAAATTCTGAAAGAATTATCAATGTTTTGTGAGTTATTAAACGATTTCAATAAATTTTTTTAATTTATTTCTATTACTTCAAGGAATATCGTAGAATTTCAAAACGGCCGACGCGTAGACACATAAAAAACGAAACATAAAAAGAAGACGCTAGTGTAATTTGACGCTTGTTTCTTACTTTCATACCAACTAAAAATCAATACTTCACGATCTCTCGATGAATACAGTCGACTTGTTTACGTTTTTTAATTTGTCAACGTTTTTACAGCGAAAATTAAAACTGCAGGATGAAAATCTATAAAATTCAAACAGCCGTGTTAAAGGTAAGTTTATTTGATCATTTGCTGTAAAATATTATTGTAGGAAATTAAATTGCAATTGAGGGGGGATGCTCTTTCCATTGTGTATTTTCTTACGATTATATTTAAGAATTTTTTAAATGAAAATTTCATACAATTTAAAACAAAATTTTAATTTTCAAAATTCATGCAAATTTATCGTTGCTGAAGGCTGTTAACTTCATCAGTATAAATACTGTAATAAATATTTCGATATTGATGCGTAAAAAGGAGATAAACTTCACGAGGTTTTGCCAAAGCAAATTTGCGCGGAAGCGCAAATTGACGGAAAGCACCCATTGGACCTCGCCCAGTGACACAAGCCAATTGACGGCGGCCGTACAGAAAGTTCGTAAGGCCCGGCGGAAAACAGCGGCAAGTCAATGGAACGAGGCAGGATAAGCATAGTTTGCTTGAGCAGCGGAAAGTACGATTGAACCGACGAATTACGAACGACCAAAGGGGTTACCAAAAAGTAGAGAGATGGACTCAAAAGACGTTGTAGCAGCAACCAGGTGGCTACATGGCACGTGGACCTTCTTTTACCAACATTAAGTTCCTTTCTCGCCTCGATTTCCGATTTGAGTGTGATAATCCGACTATTTGTCGCTTGTGTTTTCCGAGAATCGACGGAGACCCCCTCGTGGCTTGAAACATGGAGGAAAGTTCGACTTAAAGACCGACTGTAGCAATTTGAGACGAATGAATCCCTCCAAACGACAAGGCAGTGAAAATGCCCATAAAAGTGGAGATCGTAGAGCATGTCGCCGGTGTCTGCGGTTATCATCTCACGCAGCGCGCGGATTTCCTAAATCGGGTTTCCCTCCGCGTCTCCTCACTAATTTGAAATATAAATTAATATAGACTAAAAATCCACTTCTGAGATAATAAAGTTAGGTTAGAGTCGACTTTCGCGTATCTTTTGTAACAGTTATTTCTAAGGATTGTTTCACTTCATTATTATTTACAAATAAATAGGTTAGAATTTACTGGTGTGACTTCGTATCAAAAAGTAGTTATTCCTCTCTCTCACTCACGAGAGTTGCACCCACCCCACCTTGATTGACTTATCTTAAATCGGAGCCAGCTACGCTACTACAGGACGCCGGGAGACCTTCGACGAGATTCTGTTATCCTCAAACTTAGTTCATTCGGGCGTGACAAGCAGGTAAGCAACTTGTGTAAAGAAAATAATTGAAAAATTGATAACTCTAGATATGCATGTAAGTGCTCGTGTAAGTGTTGCCTTTTGAACCAGTTTATAATTATTTTGTATTATTCTAGACTTCAAAGCTAATTATTAATTAAGATTATCTTTTCAAATAGGTTATATGGAGTGTTTTATTCTCGAACTATTTTTTATTTGATTCTTGTACTTCATCTAAAAACGAACTCACTGGTGCATTAAAACGTTTTACAATATCAAATCCATATAAATGTACTTTATGTATTGTAGGCGGCATTTTGTTTCATAGGTATTTGGCAATACAGAATTAAGCTGTTTCATGATAATATATTTTTAATTTATCAACACGAATTTTGTTGCTTCGGTAAAATAACTTGCAGGACTTTATGTAATTGTATTATCATTTCTTCATCTACTTCCGTAATTTTTTATACTTTATCTGCATGACTAATAAATGCGCGAGTAACATTGCCCGTGTTTCTCGTTCCTGCACGCTGTTTGAATACATTAACTGTTAAATTTACAGTGCAACCTAGAGTAAGAGCCGGTTTTGGGGCTGAACTTGAATCTAACTCCATAGATAAGGGTGCATTCTGATTGTAAACAATCTGGTCTCTCGAGTTTACTGTAATTGTTTCTTTAGCTGTTTTCGCATTAAATTTTCTCTCCGCTATCTACTGTTTATTAAAAGCCCATGCTGATACTCTATTGGTATATCATTTACATATTTAGGTCCAACTCCACCAATGTTGCAGCGAATAGAATACTTATGGATCCATCAAGTGGTCGCCCACTTGTCCATCATTGATTTTACAGTTTAAAATAAATCTCACGTATACAGTTATATTGTGAAATGTGAACAGCTGTACCATTTGTGGTATTGATTCATAAAAGCCATAATTGTTTATTCCAAAATCTTTATTTTCTTTCGAAAACATAAAGTATATTGAGCGGTAATCGAATACTGAAGATTGTTTCACATTAGCAAAAGCTTTTAAAGACACAATGACACATACACATAAAGTATCAAAAATTACGGAAGTAGATAAAGAAATAATTGTACGATTGTATCCAGTCCGGCAAGTTATTTCACAAAAGTCATGAAACAGTATAATTGTGTGTTGGAAACAGCTATGGTACAAAGAGCCACCTAAAGTACATAAAGTACTTTTGCATGGATGAAAAAAATATTTCGACATGCTCGTGTCTTTTTCCTTGAACCACACTTCTTAAACCATCCATTGTTTTACACTTGTCAAAAAAATTTCTAAAAAATTGAAACTTCTCATTCTGAACAAAACTTTTTATTTGTTTATTTGAAATACTTTAAAAAAACATGGTTTTATTTTGCAATCGTGTGCAATACGAGAACCGGGATTTTTTAACAGTTGAAAGATTTTTTATTAATTTACTTTGTTGACCTTTTATATTTTCTATACATATTTTTTTAGCTTTTGATTTATTTCTGTAACTATAATAAAATAATGATAAAGAAAATTCTTAATATATTTGGCATTATTTAAATAAGCACATTCGCTGCGAGGTTCGAAATATTAAAAGATATATTTTTTATCACAGTCGACATGATAAGTTATTGCTACGATTGCATTTTTGGCACTCTAAAATAATAAATCAATATATTTGTGAACTAAACGTAAAAGAAACTTATATCAAACTTATTTCAAATCGCACAATATCTAGAGGCATACAATTTGTGATATATAAAGTCAGTTTTATTTTTTTCAATAAACTTTGTGAATTGTGAACAAATGTGATTTTAAAGGAAGTAAAATATTTTTAAACTCCCAATTTGAAAGCTTCTGTAAAAAAAAGCATCAGATCTTCTTGACGCGCGCTTTTTCAAACATTTTTTAATGGCTGCGATTAAGTTGTGGTTTACATACGTAATACTCTGTAAACCTTGGTGACTTGCCCATCGGCGGCTACTAGACATTCTGCAGTTTCTTCAGTGGTCAGTCCTTCGATCGTGCCGCTATTCATGTTTATTTTCACTCGTCCAATGAACCCAAAGATATTTGTAAATATTGGACGAAGATTCGTGCTTTTGCTCCTTGTTTTTCCTAATATTGCACAGACGTCGCCATTGGACGCAGATAATACAAGTTGTTCTCCGGCTGGTATGGGATCTAGAGTATGATTTTGTGTTCTCAATCCGATTGGCATATCTGGCGGAAAAGAGTATCGTCGGATTTCGAACATCCGATTCGGATTGCTGTGTGGAATAAGTCGGATAAAGGCAAGCTCTTCAAATCTATATCCAAGTAATCTTGAAAAAGTTTTCCTGAGCGTAGGAGACGAGGACCTGTCGTGAAGAGGAAATTCAGCAGATGGTGCCGACACAGCAGAAGAACGAGGTCTGTCAAGAGGAAGATTCGTGTCTGGACAATGTGTGTCATGAGACGAAGGAGAAGCTTTACAGCGATGAACACCAGGATTAGGGTTACTATCAGTCAAACCCTTGTACTGTGAACTTAAGTCTGAAAAAAGAATGGTAGGATTACGTTTTTGTTTTAAGTACCTGCAGAACCACCTGTTAGTATACCACGAGTCATAAATGAAGTTCTAATTATGGGTTCAATTTCATAACTGCCTATAATTCTATCTCGTTTAAAGGCTTTAGAAAACACTTTCTAAACAAATGAATATATTTACAGATTAAGTAATTATTTGAAAAGTTGAAGCAGTAGAGTTGTAGGGCATTTTTAGCTAATAATACCATTTTATTTATTTAAATATTAAAAAACTTGGTATTTTCCGACTATTTGGTTAGGTGAGTTTCCCAGCACTAAACTTTCATTTTAAATTTGAAAATTGAGAAAACAACTAGTAGAAAACATTCGTGGGCTGTTTTGCTAATTTCACATACGAATTTTTCAAAACTTTTGGGTCAAAACTACATTTTATAAATTTTTCAAATAGAAAGTCCACATTTGAATATGAAAATTTTGGTAACTGAAAGATTTTAGAATTACTTATTGTAAACCTGATGTTCTGATAATTGAAAACTTGAAGAAGCAAACTGCACATACAGAAGTTTAAATCACACTTATTTCTAATAGCACAATAAGAAATGCTTTAAAAATTGTGGTGTTTGATGAAATTTTATAGATTATTTTCCAAAAGGTTGTGAAATGTAGAAAAATTTAATAGTTAATGTTAAAAGTTATTCTTGAACATTAATTTAAAAAAATCTGTGCATAAACTCCGGGTAAACATAAAGACCAAACACAAACGCCAGATCCTTTAAGGGTGTTGAGAATTGTGGTGTACACACGTGTTACTGCATAACTCTTTGCGATTTGTTCCCGGAAAGATACTGGACATTCTGCGATTTCTTTTTTGGTCAATTCTTCAACCAAGCCGCTATTCATGTTTATTTTCACCCGCTTTGCCGGCGCAGAAGATGGTGTAAATATTGCACGAAGACACGTCATTCTGCTTGATACTTTTTCTAATATTGCCCAGACGTCGCCATTGGAGGTTGATAATACAATTTTTTCTGCGGTTGGCATTGGAATCAGGACACGATTTATTGTTCTCAATCGAATTGGTTTATCTTGAGGAAAAAAGTATCTTCGGAGTTCAAATGTTCGATTCAAATTTCTGTGGGAAACAAGTCGAATAAACGGAAGTTCTTCAAATCTAAATCCAAGCAAGCTGGGAAAATTTTCGCTGAGAGTAGGAGACCTCGACCTGTCCCGAAGAGGTGGAGAAGAAGAAGAAGATCCACAGCGATGAGCACCAAGATTAGGGCCATCATCAGGCAAACGCTTGGACTGTAAAGTTAATTCTGAAAATATATATACAGGATTAATTTTTTGTTTTCTGCATTAAAGCACTTTTATGTTGGTACATACATCACGAGTAGTGAATAAGGTTGTAATTAAGGTACTCAATTCCATAAACGCCTTGAAGCATTATTTCTTTTCTGTTTGTAGAATTAGAGGACTTTTTTGATTTTTTCTGAATTTAATGCATATTCTTTAGTGTTTAACTGTATCGTAAAATACTCATTTATAGAAATACTTCTATAAACATTTGACTTTTTGATGTATTTTATTTTCTCTGGCCAGTAGATTGGACCCGATTAAAAACGTCGGTACCAATGCTGATAGAGTAAAACAAACCAAAACCAAAAATAGTGTTACAGGCGAATTATTGTTAAACTTTATTAAAAATTATTATTTTTAATATGTTAATAATCAAAACTGCATATAATCAAAAGTCTATGGATCCTAAAATTCGAGATTAGGTGATCTTAGAATTTTTTTTCTAGAGTTTGTGAGTTCACAAAAGCGAAGAGAGAATTACAATTTTTAATTCGAATTTTTTTCCATTTTATTCCGACATCGTAGCGGCAAAATCTCAAAGATTCTTTTTTCCGTTTCTATCTTGAATGTTCAGGATTCCTATAGATTTTTTTTTACTTTTAAATGATATTTAGGGTTAGCATAAATTTGTCAATTGCTAAGCTGAAGAACTTATTGGATGAGCTCCTGTATGAAAACAGGTTGAAAATCCTATTGAGTTTCTACACTTATAATATCCATTTATGCTCAGAAAGATCTCGCCAAATAATCTCAGAGGTTTGTTGGCCAAAAATTATTCAGAGCATGTAGAAGCAGATTGTTGAGCTCCCAAATGGAAATGGGTTGAAAAACAATCGTTCTTTTATTAATGCTCTCGACAAATGCCTTATTCCACCTAAGCCAGTTTTCTAGTCAATTTAACATTTATCTTGATTTTTTTAAACTGTTGAAAGGGTATTAAACTAAAATTTATCATCGAGTGAACGCTTATGTGTGCAGATTATAGAGCTTCCGTATGGGAACGGGTTGAAGATTAATCAATGCCTGGGGCGTCACATAATGATATTTTCTATAATGATTGTGTAGAGTTAAGTTTTATCTTTAGTTTATTTTATTTTTAAATCTAATTAATTTAGTATTATATGATATTATACATTTAATTTAAGTTAATTGTGATCCACCTGAACATTCCCTGAAAGGCTCATAGATTAATTTTGCACTTTGTCCTGGCACACGCATCTGTCTCTTCGGATGCCGATTGAAGAGTTTCCTGTCCTCATCGCTCTACAGTCCCGTGTCTCCCTATTTTGGTGGTTATTGCGCACGCAATTATTAATTTTTCTTTAATTCGCACTCGTTTCATGTAATTGCTACAATCTCAAGATATATATGTATCACTTTTTCGTTTAGGAATTTCTGAGAGGTCATTCAGTAGCGTAGTGCAAATATTTTTCTCCCATTTTAAATGAGCACAACTATTTGGATTCGCAAATATTCTGAACTGCTTCAGTCTATAATTTTTTCTCTTTCAACAGTTTTAGCGCATGAAATTTTTTAAAAGAAATTGGATTTTTTTATGTATATATATATTCCAATAGAAAAATAAATTTTATATCTTTTTTTGACAGAAAAGATGTAGCTTCTGTCGTTTTCGCTGTTTTCGCGGTTAATATATACAAGTAGAAATTCTTGTTTTTGCTGCAAAACTGTAAAAACAATTGACAGCAGAAGAAGTTTTATACCTTAAGTCCGAAGGAAACGATACCTTGTGTCAGGGTAACTTTCACACTGCCAAGATCAATTTTTATATCAGGGAACTGGTACCTTAAATTCAGCGTTACATTGACACTTTATTTTGTGGTAATTAAGTTATAAATTCCTACCTAAAAAATGTATGAATGATATACTCATATTATCCAGCTCTTGGGCAGTCAAGCGAATTTTTAGCGACAAGAAACGACTCGAGTGAAAAGAGTTTATAAAAGTATAAATTCATAATGGCATGATTATTGCTCCATCAGCAAAAAGGTCATTGGAAAGATATTTCTGTTTATTGTGCCAAGAAAATTGAGCCCATTAATTTAAAAATTTTCAAACTGTGTCCTTACATTCAAAAATGGGTTGAGTATTTGAAAGTGACAAGATTATTTTACTTCTTTATAATCGTACATTAATTTGCATCATATTTTTGCAAAAACCATGCATTTCAACAACTAATCAGTACAAATTACTAAAATTTAATCTTGTTTAGGAGTATGTATGTAATATCATTGATAATTTTTTTCCTTATCTAAAAGAAAACAATTTTTTAGCTGGATTGTTTTACAATAACATCTGCACGTCATGTCCGAAAGCCTCAAAGTTATTTTAAAAATGCATCAGAATATGTCTAAAATTAAATTGCCGCATAAACGAGCTACGTAGCCAAAACTAAAAATTCTTCATTTGTTAATAATGATTTATTTTAAATAATATTTGTTCTAAGATGATTTTACTTATATGCTTTATTGTACAAATATTAGGGAGGCAAAACTTGGCTGCCCATGGGCTATCTGATCGTTTTTTTATTCTAATAATGACAAATTTTCCAAATCAATTAAAATGTTTACGAAACTTAAGCCCGTATTATGTGTGCTAATTAAGGATGTCAAAATTGAGACTCTGGATTTTAAAAGCGTACATTAAATTTGCCTGGAAGCTTCAAGCCTTTTCAACATATCACATTGTAGGAAAAAAGTTCTTAATATTTTAATATTTTAATTTGAGAACTTGTTCTTCAAATTATTTTTAGGATAATGTGTAATTAAAAATTTACTTGGTTTGTTAAATAAAAGATTATAAATTTTGTTGTTAAGCAGTAACAAAGAAATTCAATGAAATATACGCCATTCCTACATGAAGGAAAATGTTATGAATTTCGAGTAACATCCTTTGGATTAAAAACGAGCACAGCGGCGTCAGTTAGGACACTAGATCTAGTTTCAAAAGGGATAGGAAATTTTTCAAATCACATCCATTGTTGACATGCTATGCACCTTACAGGACACCTCACCACATTTAAATCATCAGCAACTGCTGTTCCAAAGTCACGCTTAATTTATAAAAGTCTCATTATTTTCGTCTGCAATTAAAATTTTTGAGGCATATGCACACATCTTCAGGAATAAAACCAGATCCATCTAAAAATCAAGTAATTCATAGTTTTCCTACACCAAGGAATTTAAATTAATTGAGGGGATTCTTAGGGATTCGAAATTGCTGCACTGAATTTATCAATTAAAATGCCAAAGAAATCGTCCCTCTACTTAAATTATTAAGGGCAGGAAGTTTAGGTTTAGAAAAAGAAGAAAATTTTAAGAAAGTAAATGGGTTATTTTGTGAATTTGGAATTTTCACATATTCAGATCTCAGCAAGACATTCCAGCTTTAGACGGACGCCAGTGACGTAGTACTAGGGCCGGTACATATTAGGGCCTTATCCTATTTAGATCATATGGGTTTCGCGCAAAATTAATTTCCCGCACTCGTCACAAGGGACTTGTTTTCCTCCAAACATGTAAATTATTAAGCGGAAGATTAACGAAATGGATTGTGGCGATCCAAGACTATTGGTTTGACATAGAATACTATGAATGCAAAACTAACATTGTAAAGATTAAAAAATCTGATAAATGCACAAAAAATGACCCCATAAACCTGAAACGATTTCTCGACATTCAAGAAGGAAAACCAAAAAAATGCATGATACACAATAAACTCAGCCACCTAACTACTAAAAATTGAAAAAAAACTTTGTGCGGCAAATTTATTTACTTCTTCAAAACTTAATAAAACACATCTTATGAATCAGACATTGTTTGTTTCTTGTAATAATGTAGATACACAACTAAAGTTTTGATCTAGAGTGTTTTAAGGATCATGTCTTGGGCGTGACCGCCCCCTTCTCCCATTGTCAATACACTGCATGAAGCAATTTCTCGCAGTTTCTCATGACTCTTGCGAGTGTGTCGGGGGTTATTTCTGCGATTTCGGCCCAGATATTTGCCCACAGGTTCTCCTGAGTCCTTGGGCGGTTGACGCACACACGGAATTTTAAGAAACCCCATAAAAAATCGCACGGCGTCAAATCAGGGGAGCGCGGAGGCCACTTCAAATCACCCCTTATCGAGATGAGGCACCCTGGAAAATAGACCTCGACGACAAACACTCGTTCCTCACGATTGCAACGCCTGGTGACCATATAGTTAGCAAAGTAACTAAACTTTAGAAGCTACTGAGTCGAATGAGACTAAGCCTACCCCGCTTTCACCCCTCCAGCCAAAATTCGCGCATTTCAGAAAAGAAAAATTAACTTGCCGCACGCTGTATAATAGATAAAATAATTGATGAATGTCACGGTCTCTATGCCCACATTGGAGCTCAATGAGTACTATATTAAATGTAAAATGAGCATTTTTTCTATACACACTTCGCAAAAGTAATGCAGAAAATACAAGCAAGTTGTAGCTCTGGCCACAATGGTTAATAGACTTTCACGGATCCCTACCGGCATCACGAGGAGGGTACAAGTACTTTCTATCCACAGTAGACGCTTTCAGCAAATATGCAAAGTCTACCCAATTAGGAGAAGTCCAGCGTAAATAGCGATAGCAACAATATTCAATTATTATGTTGAACAGTAAGGCAAGCCGGAAAAAATAATTACGGATCATAAGGCCTAATTTCCCTTTAATTAGTGCTTTCGCACATTAATAAAAAAATGCCTCCATACATGGCAGAATTTAATGCGTGTAATAAAACATTGACCAACTGAACTCCAGCTAAATATTAAGCTGAAAGAGAAGAGTATAAGGACTGTACCATTCACAGGATTTAAAGCCATGCATCCAAATAAAAGAAGGTGATAACCTCGAAATTTGGTAGAATATAAGAACAATTAACAAATTACGAAAAAAATGTAAAAAGTTAAAATCAATATGATTTATCATATGAAAGAAAACTGAAAAGAATAAGAAGTAGAAAAAAATGAAACGTGCCCTTATCTAACTAAAAAAAGGAAGAAAATACATTATAGAATTTAAGGTAATTATAAAAGCAAACGTAAAAAAAAGCAATAAAAATGTATATAAAGAAAGCGTATGTATATAAAACAGGAAAATAAGATAAATGAAACTGAACTTGAAATTTCAAACGACAAACTGATTATACGAAAGGAAACCACAACAGTATACGAAAATAAATGCGAAAATAGAGCGAGAAATTAAAAAACAAAAAGGGCTAAAATATGAATCATAATTGTTTATAATTAAAAAATCTGCCAGCTGCCCGGGCACATTCTCATCGCGCGGAGCTCGCTTCGCTCGCAAGTTTGAGCGCGCCTATGGCGCACGTATGTTGGATTTTGCGCTTCGCGCTCGTAAATGTATTAACCTCGCGCTTTGCGCTCGGATATTTATACTTTGTGCCCGGAATGTTTTCCCAATTATGTATTTTATTAATTATGCAGAATTGATTGAT